>JAXCGZ010010363.1:0-34166 GCA_037179515.1 Halocaridina rubra | reverse complement strand
ACAATTGAAAACCCGCAGGTTGTAATTCGTTGGTAGAACAATCCTGACAGCTCGGATCTACATCCGCAAACCTTTAAGCTGCCAAGTCGGACTAACGTTGCCTTCACACCTACAAACGCTGTTGGACTATGGAGTATATGAACAGCCTGTTTTTAAGTTAACTTTTAACTTTCCTTATCATGAGATTAAGAGCTGCTAATATAATACCTTAAATCTTTATTACTGAAATAAAAAATATGCAGTTTTCCCTCCGCTTAATAATATACGCAGTAACCCAAAAATACTAATTTACCTTGTATAATCAGTTATATATGCCAAGAAACATGGATGCGAATTATATATAGAGTATTTGAAATGATAAATACAGCAACTCCCTGATACGATGGGCCAGTTTTTAAAAGCGCAGCAAGGTCCCACGCGACTTCAACAAACACTACACAACATTTGAGGGACGAAACCTACTTAAGTACAGACTAAACCAATCATTAAAAATGCAACAATATAATAAAACTTACTTGAGCAGAAGAATAATCTTTTCTGAGAAAGAAAAGATACTTACACTCGAGGTATTATTTTAAAGTTTTCACTTCCAACATATCCTTATCAAATCTCTTTGGTAATTAAAACATCGAAACGATTACAAAGGATATTTTTGAGGATAAAGTTCTCATCCCACATAGCAAATAAATACTTTTCCTACCTGTGTAACCTAGGCAAGAGTTCCTTAACTGTCTTTGCTAAAAGAATAGAAGTTTGGTCATGCAAATGTGGTCTATAAAATTGCTACCCATGCTTGTCCTATAAAGTATTTGTGTAGATGTCAAAGTATGTCGATGAAACTACTTCATTGATACCTATGTTAACCGTACAGTATATCAGTAGTAGACAGCTTTAATATGATACATAACTAAGCAATCAGATTTATCATGCAGCCATGAAACAAGTGTTGCCTTTAGGCCAAGTTAGCATGAAGATATTATAGGAGATTATCTAATGCAGAAGAGTAAATGCTATTAATTAATAGGTAGTCAGAGACAATTGTTATATATCAGTATTTCAATAATATTCACATGTACTTACAAAAAGTACATATTAAAGAAATGACAACACTAGAAAGATTGCCAGAACACAGATGATAGCTGTAAGCCTGCATAACATTAGACATAGAGACTCGAAACATAAATATAACAAGAGATGATGGCTGATTTTGCACACATGATGGTTGGAAGTTCCTGCTTGCAACAAAATTAGGGTAAAGATACATAAAGAACTGATAAAATGACTGGAAACAATTAACTGATAAAAATAAAATTGAAGCTGCGAGTCTTGTATGTTCAATACGGGCAAAGAATTGATAGGAAAACTTCAAATAATTAAAAAATATTCTCTTTAGAAACTTCTATATATTCTCTTTCTTCCAATGCAATGATAAAAACAAACTGAAGCTGCAAGTCTAGTATGTTCAATACAGGCAGAGAAATGATAGGAAAGGTTCAAATTACTCAAAAATATGAATGAGAGCTGTGTCTCTATATATGTAGTAAAGACAGAGGAGACAATAAATAATACAAAAAATTACCGAATAGTAAAAGATGAATGACAGCTTTATATCTTTGTCTATTACTGATGGCAAAGGCCAACAAGAACTCTAAATTTCTGGTATGCCAATAATGCCTAGGAATTTCTCCAATGCAGTGACAAGAGTAGCCTTGCATTGGCTGGCATCAAAACTTAAGAAAGAATAAGCAGTAATTTTTATCAGGAATATACAATCCTCACTATATGTTATATGAGGAATACATGATTTTGCTATGAAAGGAAGAAGCATGGAACGGAGAAGTTGCCAAATTAGGAGTGTGTTAATATTTCAAAAGTGAATACAGTACATGATTTTTTCCTATAAACTCTCAGTGACTTGTGCATTTTAGGGAAAATAATAATTCATTCTCAATTTTTTAATATCTCGTATACTGGATTGCAGTAAGACGGGGCTAAAAAGTATTCCCTTAGAATAGTTTAGGGAAAGATTAGGTCTAAGATCACCTTTAAAACCTACGAGTTTAAAAAAGCTTAATGAGGTAGAGGCAAACTGCAATTAAACATACATACGGTATAAAATAAGTCATCCATGGCAATAACGTCTTAAAGCAAATTCTTTTCCACTAGTTCTGAGCTTCATAGTTCTCTATACAGCATATTCAAAATAAGTATTGCATGCATTAAACTAAAAAGTATGAACTTTAATAACTAACTGGAAACCTATTTAGAGTAAATACATATGCAACACACAAGTGCCCACCATGGTTGAAAGGTGAGTTTGCGACTTTGATTTGTCAGGTTGGGGGTTTACAGCCCGCTAAGGCCTGAGGTTAGAAAAGGCATTCACTTAGGGTAATGGTCACACTTGCCAAAACCAAAGTCTTTGGCAAAGAGTGCACCGTCCTAGCCCTTAATAGAAAAGGGGAGTCCATAACACAAAACCGGTCACACATATGTAAAACACATATATTAAAGTATCAGATGTGATATGATGAGAATTCTATGTCCAATTGGTGCAGACAAATGACAAGTCACATTTCTGACAAGCCGAGACATCCTACAAATACTGACAATAAAGTGTTATGCTTCTACCCTCCAGAACAGCAAATCAAAAGAGGATGCCAAGCAACTAAGAAGAGGACGCCATGCGGGGTTGTTCAGCTGGGCAGCCTAGGAAACGACAACAACAACGAAAATAAGATAAAATGCTGATTGAGATGGGAAACAATAAAATATAAGCCCAAAAATGACAAAATAATTACCGGAGATTCAACAAAGTAAAAATGCCTACAAACAACAGTCATCATAATCTGCACAGATAAAGGTCATTGGTTACTTATATCTCACACAAAAGATATAGAATACTGTATCTTAAAAGTTGTCTTGTTTCAGGGAGGCATCAAAGATTATTAGGGAGAATTACAGCATAAGCAGTGAAAGGTGGCTTTGCTACAATATATCCTATGCGAGTTTCTTATTATACAATTAAAATTTGGTGAGCTGTGCAAACTTAATACAGAAAATAAGAGCACCAATAGAGCCTGTCTGTTAGAAAATTAGAAAAAAAATAATCCAATAAAAATTTGAGCCATGGCTGGTCAGAGAGCTATGAAGTCATGCATAGCCAAATATACCTATAGCAATTTGTTCTAAAATAAAATCTTTCAGAAAGGACTGACAAACTAGTATTGAAAAGGAAGTAAGAACATTCCAGCACCACTGTTGTGCACGAGTAAAAATCTTTACTTAACCAAATCAGAAAGAAAAATCTAAAAGTTCATATTGTGTCTACTCACAAAAGAACCAACACAGAGAAAATCATAACATACACAACAAAACCTGCCTTTGAAAGAATATATCCAACTGAGTTCTGCATTGTAATAATTTTGTGTTATGACCACATTTAAAAACTAAACAGAGCACTAATAGATACCATATAAGGGAAACATGATAAAATATACCCTTCATGTTAAAAACTACCTCAAAATCGAAGGGCATTGTGACACTTTATCAAGCAGTATCCTTGTGATAAAAGACCTTACTGAATCAATAAGTGATCCAATATTCCATGTCACCTAAGTATAATATATCCTTCAAAATTACCAAAGAATAGGTATTGAAGAGGAGTCACGTACTTAATCAAATAAATATAATAATTGCACTGTCACTGAAAGATATCTCTTTAATTACTACATGAGAACGATATACAACCATACACCATTTGCCAAGAATGAAATTGTACTGCTCAAACTTCTTGAGTAACTGCTTAGATTGTATTTCTTAATACCAACTACAAGAAAGACAAATGCCTGCCAAAACAAATCTCCTCCTAACTTGAAATACGACTCTGAAAAGAATTAATATTTGTCAGAAAAGGTCAGTAACAAGCTCAATGCTGGTTATCCAGGTAAAAAATTTTAAGAATTCTGCTTAGTGAATCAGGAGTGTAATAGCTGTGCCGTTTGGGTTTATGTAAGTGTGTATTCACAGTCCTATTTACAGTTATATCCCCTAGGGCTTTTGCCAGGTATGAAAATAGCCGTATCATCCTTGGTGCATGTCATCTAAGGAAAAGAAGAATGTATATTTGAAGACAACCATTTGGACTCATTTTACAGTTCTCTCTCTGCCTAAGCATGAAGACTTATCATTGGACTCTGAACCAGCTTACAGAAGTCTTAAGAATTCCTTGGCTACCAGGGAGCAGTTTAAAGTTCATGCTAAAGTAGATTGTGTCCGGTACGCCAAATTCAAGACTGTGTGTAAAGCGTGTCAATTGTACATGTCAGGCGGAAATTGTACATACGTCGGCTGTTCTTCACGAGATGGAGGAATGTTGACCATTAATGTTCAACTGATTATTGAAGATGGTACAGCAAGAGCTTACATGACACTGGATTCCCTGGAGCATTTTCAGAATGTATTCCAAATTCATAGCCCATCTTTTTCATCACTTTGTCAAGAAATAGTTGCAAAGTGTGAAAAATTTTCTTACAGGCATGGTAAAAAAATCAGGACAAATTTGAATGAGAGCATCTTAGGAAACAAGGAAGATTTTGCCTGATATGTTTGCGCGGCTGTAATCATCATCTGAAATTCATCTGTCAACCGTTCATGCATCAGTCAGACAGGGAAGGAATACCTCAGCTTTTCTGTTTCAAGGTTTCAAAAATTTCTTCCCCATAAGGAATAACTGCAGGAATTTGGTAGGACAGAAAATTATTCTTAAAAGATAATTCTATTTTGTCTGATATGATGTAAAAATACACCTCAGTTTTTCTGTTTAGAGGCTTTGAAATTCCATTCCAGCAAGGAAAAAAAAATTGGGAAAACTGCAAAAATTTGGTATTACGTAGATAATTCTGTTTTGTCTGATATGGTATAAAAATGTTCTCAAGAAAAACTTTATACCAAAATTTTGTAAACATTGTTTTGTCATTTTTATTTATTGTATAGAAAGTATTAATTGGTCTACTGTATAGTTTAAACTTTTTTTTGCCAAAAACTGCAAACAAAATGTACAATACTACTCTTGCTCAATTTTACAAGCTATCATTTTCTAATTAATAAGATTACAGAATTTACATGAAAACTGACAGCGTAGACTTGTTCGGAATTTTTTAGTAAAAGGATATTTTTGCTCTTCTCTTAAAATAGGCAAGACTGTCCTTTATAGTTTAATCAAAGGATGCATAGATTTCATTTGCCATATATACAGACTTACATGCACCATATATAACTAAACATAATGCACAAGCTTTTTTTGGAACTCATTAGTCAGCGGAAAGATGACTCAAATTCTCCTTTAATTATGAATGGCATAATGTATTATTCCTCACTAAAGTTATGTATATATAGTTTTCTGAAGTCTGCATAAGTTGGGGTTTCGTTCCCACTGTCCTAAGAGCCTGTAAAGCAGATCACCAGTGCAAACATGTGGCTTGAATTGATAGTTCCGGACCTTTCTGATAGTGGGTCAATTCTAGGCACAGTAGAACTATCCTTGGAGAGGGACTTAAAGGACAGCTTGAAGACTCTAAATTAAGGTTTATCCTCCCTAAAAGTGCCTATTATGCACAAGGTATTAATATACATATGTCATGCTCAGATAATGCTAAACGCCTGTCACTGCAATGCAGTAATAATAATACCGTAAGTTGGTTAATTATGTTTACCGTCGTTAATTATCATTCACGTCTGTTGTTCTCATCGCAAGCAAATCCATCTTAAATTTTTTATTTGATTTTTGCTCAATTTTCATATACTGTATTTATTTTAAAGAACAAGGCTTTATCAAGAATGCCTCATTTTGTTTTTTGCTCAACTACTCTATTTATTGTGCTTTATAATCATTATATACAATTCAGTTTACTTACGGCTCATCACTTTTTACTCAGAAAATAGTTTAATTAAATTTGAGAAGCTCTATAGGACTCAAGTACAAAAATCGAGGAGTTGTAAGCTTGCAAATGACTATATATACACATAACTTTAGTGAGGAATATTGCATTATGCAATTCACAATTAAAGGAGAATTTGAGTCATCTTTTTGCTGACTGTTGAGTTCCAAAAAAAGCTTGTGCATTATGTTCAGTTATATATGGTGCTTGTAAGTCTGTATATATGGCAAATGAAATCTATGTATCCTGTGATTAAACTATAAAGGACAGTCTTGCCTATTTTAAGAGAAGAGCAAAAATATCCTTTTACTAAAAAATTCCGAACAAGTCTACGCTGTCAGTTTTCACGTAAATTCTGTAATTTTATTAATTAGAAAATGATAGCTTGTAAAATTGAGCAAGAGTAGTATTGTACATTTTGTTTGCAATATTTGGCAAAAAAAAGTTTAAACTATACAGTAGACCAACTAATACTTTCTATACAATAAATAAAAATGACAAAACAATGTTTACAAAATTTTGGTATAAAGTTTTTCTTGAGAACATTTTTATACCATATCAGACAAAACAGAATTATCTACGTAATACCAAATTTTTGCAGTTTTCCAAAATGTTTTTTTTTTCCTCGTTGGAATGGAATTTCAAAGCCTCTAAACAGAAAAGCTGAGGTGTATTTTTACATCATATCAGACAAAATAGAATTATCTTTTAAGAATAATTTTCTGTCCAACCAAATTCCTGCAGTTATTCCTTATGGGGAAGAAATTTTTGAAACCTTGAAACAGAAAAGCTGAGGTATTCCTTCCCTGTCTGGCTGATGCATGAACGGTTGACAGATGAATTTCAGATGATGATTACAGCTGCGCAAACATATCAGGTCAAAATCTTCCTTGTTTCCTAAGATGCTTTCATTCAAATTTGTCCTGATTTTTTACCATGCCTGTAAGAAAATTTTTCACACTTTGCGACCATTTCTTGACAAAGTGATGAAAAAGATGGGCCATGAAGTTGGAATACATTCTGAAAATGCTCCAGGGAATTCAGTGTCATGTAAGCTCTTGCTGTACCATCTTCAATAATCAGTTGAACATTAATGGTCAACATTCCTCCATCTCGTGAAGAACAGCCGACGTATGTACAATTTCCGCCTGACATGTACGATTGACACGCTTTACACACAGTCTTGAATTTGGCGTACCGGACACAATCTACTTTAGCATGAACTTTAAACTGCTCCCTGGTAGCCAAGGAATTCTTAAGACTTCTGTAAGCTGGTTCAGAGTCCAATGATAAGTCTTCATGCTTAGGCAGAGAGAGAACTGTAAAATGAGTCCAAATGGTTGTCTTCAAATATACATTCTTCTTTTCTTTAGATAACATGCACCAAGGATGATACGGCTATTTTCATACCTGGCAAAAGCCCTAGGGGATATAACTGTAAATAGGACTGTGAATGCACACTTACATAAACCCAAACGGCACAGCTATTACACTCTTGATTCACTAAGCAGAATTCTTAAAATTCTTTACCTGGATAACCAGCATTGAGCTTGTTACTGACCTTTTCTGGCAAATATTAATTCTTTTCAGAGTCATATTTCAAGTTAGGAGGAGATTTGTTTTGGCAGGTATTTGTCTTTCTTGTAGTTGGTATTAAGAAATACAATCTAAGCAGTTACTCAAGAAGTTTGAGCAGTACAATTTCATTCTTGGCAAATGGTGTATGGTTGTATATCATTCTCATGTAGTAATTAAAGAGATATCTTTCAGTGACAGTGCAATTATTATATTTATTTGATTGTTTAAGTACGTGACTCCTCTTCAATACCTATTCTTTGGTAATTTTTGAAGGATATATTGTGTATCACAGGATATATAGATTACATTTGCCATATATACAGACTTACAAGCACCATATATAACTGAACATGATGCACAAGCTTTTTTTGGAACTCAACAGTCAGCGGAAAGATGACTCAAATTCTCCTTTAATTATGAATTGCATAATGCATTATTCCTCACTAAAGTTATGTGTGTATACAGTCATTTGCAAGCTTACAACTCCTCGATTTTGTGACTTGGGTCCTACAGAGCTTCTCAAATTTAATTAAACTATTTTCTGAGTAAACAGTGATGAGCCGTAAGTAAACTGAATTGTATATAATGATTATAAAGCACAATAGAGTAGTTGAGCAAAAAAAAAAATGAGGCATTCTTGATAAAGCCTTGTTCTTTAAAATAAATACAGTATATGAAAATTGAACAAAAATCAAATAAAAAATTTAAGATGAATTTGCTTGCGATGAGAACAACAGACGTGAATGATAATTAACGACGGTAAAAATAATTAACCAACTTACGGTATTATTATTATTACTGCATTGCAGTGACAGGTGTTTAGTATTATCTGAGCATGACATATGTGTATTAATACCCTGTGTATAATAGGCACTTTTAGGGAGGAAAAACCTTAAATTAGAGTCTTCAAGCTGTCCTTTAAGTCCCTCTCCAAGGATAGTTCTACTGTGCCTAGAATTGACCCACTATCAGAAAGGTCCGGAGCTATCAGTTCAAGCCACATGTTTGCATTGGTGATCCGATTTACAGGCTCTTAGGACAGTGGGAACGAAACCCCAACTTATGCAGACTTCAGAAAACTATACTTCCCCTCGCTCATCTGTTGCTGCACTAGACATGATGATATATTCTATTTTCCACAGATCAATATTTTCATAAAGGGATTGGAGGAAGGAGATTGAGTGTAAACGGGTTGCATGAAGACTAATAAAATGTATTTTTCTTCCTTCAAAATACCTTATTGCTATGTCAGTTTGAATACTTTATGACGGCAGACATGTTGAACAAAAACATTCTCAATATATGTATTATAAATTCCAAAAACTTTCATTTATCATTTTTCTGGATTAATTCTTTCATGTGTAGCTTCAAAGCTATTAAAATTTACAACTGGAAATTCAAAGAGAACTTTGTTGTATAAATCACAAAAGCAAATAAACTATTCTGGCATATATTTAATGTTTTCCTTCCTTCAAAATACCTTATTGCTATGTCAGTTTGAATACTTTTATGTAACACCTGGTAACATTTAAGAAATTTAAATTTGGCACTCCTCCATATTGTACAGGTTGCCTATAGTAATAGAAAAAGAAAGAAGAAGCGGCCAGAATTGTAAACAAGCACCTCATGTTTTGTTTTCTTGTGTTATATTGGAATTGTTTTTTAGATGTTTTGTACCCATGACAGCCAGAAAATTCTGGAACGTTCGTTTGTTCGTTCGTTAATAAACCATTGAAACGAGTCCCAAAAATCTGTTTTTTTACTGCTCTATGAACCTAGAAGATAAAATAGAAAGTAACGCAAGAAAAATATTAGCGCATACCTGGTGATTACCAATTAGGTAATCACCTACTTACAAAGGAGGTGTAACAGTCCAAAATTTTTGGCCATTCCTGAAGTTTAAAAATATCCTGCAAACATACTAAATACAAGATGAACACAGAACAGACCAGAGATTTAATAACTCAGGTAGCAGAAGGAGAAGAAATCCCTTTGAAGGACATTGCTGGTGATCAGGTAGACCTGTAGCTGATGCCAAGAAGAAACAAGGCTGGGCAAAGGGAGCTCTTACCAGACAGATAACTGCTATCGACAAGTTAACTGGTGATGCCAAGAACCTTCTTCGAGTAAAGGAGAAGATGGATGCTTACTCTGAGTATGTTACTGTATTTGAAACACCTCAACTTGAGCTTCTTGAGTTATTGCACGACGAAGATCAGCTTGAAGAAGCCAAAGTACATAAAATGGAAGTTATGACTCGGAATATGGAATTTTAAGACGCCTTATTTAACTGGATAGCTTCACAGGAAGAGGAAGCTTGTGACAAGAGCCAAGAGGGTAATAAGTTTTCGGATGATGATATACCAGAAAATGCTGTGCCAGAGAAACAATTGGCATTCAAAGAAAAGAACAAGGACTTAGAAGTAGGAATTCAAGAATTATCAAGAGCACAACAGGTCGAAGTGCAGAATCGACAGCTATTGTTGCAGAAGGAAAAACAATTATTTGAGTTAAAAAGGGAAAAATTGGAGAGTGAACTGATGCTTAAGAGGGAAAAACAGAGATCGATGGAGGAACTCAACAAGTTGAAGGAAGAAGTTAATTCTAATGAAACTTCAGAACACAAGCTGCAAACTGAAGGGTTTGGTCCCATCACACATGTAACCATACCTATAAATACACCGGGACGCCCAAAAGTGACCAGTGAAATCCCAAGATTTGAAAGTACACCTATAGAACACCTGAGAAAACCCTCAAGAGTATCAGTGGACTCCTCTAATGTTGAAATAGAAGATTCAGAAAAGAAAGCTGCATCTATTTTAGTAGACGCCTTAAGCCAGGTGTTGGATCTGTCACGAACACAGCAACAGTCTATAGTTGAATCTCTGCAAGTACCTAGAGGAGAAATTCATCCATTTAGTGGTGATGCTTTGGAGTATTGGCCATTCATAAGGTAATTTAAGGATACCATACGGTATTTGTCAATCCCAGCAGCTCAAAAACTGGCATGCTTAGGAAAGTACTGTAAAGGAAAGGCAGCTCTTGCACTGAAGAGTACTTATTATAAAAGTCCTGAAGAAGGCTATATAGGAGCTTTAGAAATTTTAGAAGAAAGATTTGGAAACCCTTATAATATTACATGTGAATGGATAAGAAAAGTTACCAATAGACCAGATGTGAAGGGATCAGCTGATCTCAGAGAGTATGCTGATGAGCTCACTTGTTGTCTTCAGTCCCTTAAGGAAATGAACTCTATCAATCAGCTAGCAAGTGGAGACATTATGCTTAGGATATTGGAAAAGTTACCTTATTATCTGCACACAAGATGGGTAAAAGTTAATCATGAGATTCGCTCCAAGTATAGAAGAGAACCAGAAATTACAGATCTTGTGAAGTTCATTTGTGATGTTGCTGATGAGGTTTCAGATCAAGTCTTTTGGAAAATTAATTAGTAAGAATCAGAAGAAGGAAAAAGGTAAGAATCAGATGAACAGAGCTCCAAAGAAAGGGGCTGAAAGTTTTGCTGTCAATGCTTATGTAACTGAGGATACATTTAGACCAGAGAGCAGGAAGTGGACAGGAGGTAAGTGTCCTTGTTGTGGACAAAAACACAATGTAATATCTTGTTCACAATTTAAGGCTATGAAAGTAAAGGACCGTTGGAATCTTGTAAAATCTAAGGGTCTGTGTGTGAATTGTTTTTCTCAGGGACACTTGCTAAAGATTGTTCAAGAAAAATTATCTGTAATGTTGAAGGCTGTGGAAGGAAACGCAGCAAGTATCTTTATCTCCCAAGTAAGAAAGCAGATGTTGCCAATATACAGGAAGCACCAACACACACTCCTACATCAGAATCACAGATGCCAATAGCAGAAACACAGTTTACTAACTACACTCTGCTGAATACTTTTATGAATCCCAGAGTGAGTAACTTCGCCTGCCGACAAGGTAGTAGACTTGCTCTTCCTATAGTGCCAGCAAGAGTCAGATGTTTGGATACAAATACTGTTGTTGATACATATGCACTGTTGGACCCAGGAACAAATACTACATATTGCATAGAAGAATTACGTGAAAAGTTAGGAACCAGAGGTGTAGCTCGTCAGTTGGAACTCACTACTTTGCACAGACAAGAGTGCCTATTAATTCACCTGTTATTACTCTTCTTGTATCTGATCTTGATGACACACATAAACCTTTTTGTATACCAGAAGTCGCTGTTAGGCCAACATTGAATTTAGACTTGTCAAGTCAACTTGATATTGAAAGGTGGTCACACCTGAAGAACCTAAGGTCACCTGAGTTGGAGGTAGATCAGGTTCACCTGCTAGTAGGGCAGGATTGTGGTTATCTCTTGATACCTGATGAAGTAAAAAGGGGACAACCAGGTGAGCCATTTACCATTCATACACCATTAGGCTGGGCCATTAACGGTCCTATTGACCCTTTTAAGCCCACAACGAGATCTTCTCATTTTGTACACACTACTTCAATGATGGACAAGGACTTGTTTAAGTTATGGGACCTGGAAGGAGTCAGCTATGAAACACTAGGTAAGTCTCAGAGTGACTTAAAAGTTTTAGAAGTCTGGCATAAGAACCAGTCTTTAATAAATGGTCACTATGCATTGAATATTCCTTTTAAGGCAGAAAGACCTTGCCTACTTGACAACCGTAGTATGGCTGAACGACGCTTACAGATGTTGGGAAAGAGATTAGATAAAGATAGAAATCTGAAAGAAAAATACACAAAGGAAATTCATAAACTTTTAGAAAAAGGTCATACTGAAATGATGCCACTGGAAGACATGAGTAGAGCTGATGGCAATATATGGTACTTGCCACATCACCCAGTACACAATCCTAAGAAACCTGATAAGACTAGAATGGTATTGGATTGTGCTGCAAAGTTTGGAAAGTCATCACTAAATGACCATGTATGGCAAGGACCTGACCTGGCAAATAAGTTAATAGGAGTCTTATTGAGATTCAGACAGGGAGCCATTACTTTCATAGCTGACATTGAGGCAATGTCTTTGCAAGTGAGAGTACCTCTAGAGGATCGAGATGTGCTGCGTTTCCGGTGGATTCAGGGAGATGATACAGAAGGTAAGGCTATGACATACCGCATGACTTCACACCTTTTCGGAGGGGTTTGGAGTCCAAGCTGTGCAAACTATGCACTTCAGCAAGCAACCAGAGAATTTAAGGCAGAATTTCCTCAAGCAGTGTTGGACACTATTCTTCATAATTTTTATGTGGATGACTGCTTGAAATCTGTGAAGACATTAGAGACTGCAGTCCTTCTCACAGGTCAAGTGATGCAGCTATTGGCCAAGATAGGCTTTTGTCTTACAAAGTTTGTTTCTAACTTACCAGAGTTAATGACCAGTATACCTAGAGACAGATGGGGAAAATTATTCTCCACCCTGGATGTCAGAATGGAAAAGCTGCCCACAGAGCATGCACTTGGTATGCTGTGGGACACTGAGTCTGACTGTTTTGGGTTTGATGTGCAGGTAAGAGACAAACCAAGAACAAAAAGAGGAGTACTTAGCACACTCAGCAGTGTATGATCCCTTAAAATATGCAAGTCCATTTGTGCTACAGGCAAGAAGGCTATTCCAGCAATTGTGCAGGCTGGAAAAAGGATGGGATGAGTCCTTGCCAAGGGGCTTGGAGGAACAATGGGGCCGGTGGCTGACTGATTTCCATATCATTGGGGAGTTCAGAATTCCCTGATGTGTTGTACCAAAGGACAAAATTGTTACAACAGCCCAGTTACATCATTTTTGTGATGCTTCAGAGTATGGTGAAAGGGCGGTTTCATATTTATTGATTGTTTTTAAGGATCAAACTATATCTATCTCATTATGGCAAGTCTATACTTGCTCCTTTAAAGGGTTTCACTATTCCATGAATAGAAGCACTAGAAGCACTATGAATAGGAGCACTAGAAGCAGTTAGATTAGACCAACTTCTACAAGAAGAGTTGGAAAAAATATTAGAAGAATCAATGTTTTGGACAGATAGCACTATTGTGTTATGGTATTTACAGAGTACAGCAAAGAGGTTTCAAACTTACGTTGCCAATAGTGGCAAAGATTTTGGATCATACCACACCTACACAGTGGAGATATGTATCCACTACTGAGAATCCTGGAGACGATGCATCCAGAGGGATGACAGAATGTGAACTTGTTAGTGATGAACGTTGGATAAAGGGACCTAGTTTTCTATATTAAAATAGAAGCAATTGGCCCAGGCAGCCTTAATTTACCTGTGAAGAATCAGAAAGGATAGCTGAAGTAAAGCCATCCCCAGTAGTGTGATACTCAAGATGACCATACAAGTAGATTCCCGAGTCATTACTCCTCATGGCATAGACTGGTTTCAAAGACTACGTCAAATATTTAGAAAGAAACCACGTAAAAGGAAAGTCACTTGAAAGTTTAATCCTCCCGGAGCCTCTCACATGGGTGGCATCTGGGAGAGGCAAATTAGAACCATAAGATCTGTAATGGCAGGGGTGATGAAACAACAAGTCATGGATGACGAAACCTTTGTAACTTTGCTGACCATTGTAGAGGGTATCATAAATGGTAGGCTTATCACCAAGTTATCCGATGATCCTAGAGATGAAAGACCTTTGACACCCAATCACCTGCTGATGCTGAGTGGAGGTCCTGCGTTACCCCCTTGGAAGTTTGACTAAAAGGATGCATATCGGCACTGATGGAAACAGGCGCAATATTTAGCAGATGTTTTCTGGCATAGGTGGTTACAGGAGTACTTACCCACCTTACAAGAGTGCAAAAAATGGCAGAAAACACATCCTAATCTTAAGATAGGAGACTTAGTGCTTCTGAAGCAAGACAATGTTCCTAGAAATCAATGGCCACTAGCACTAGTGACTGGGGCACATAAGGGTGATGATGGGTTGGTACGTTGTGTAAATGTGAGAACAGCAACAGGTACATATGAGAGGCCCATCACTAAAACTTGTGCTAGAAAATGCTGCCATGGATGAAAGTTAGAAATAGAGGTGTATTATATAATTATACATATATATTTTTTTCTTTAAAAATTTGTTCAATTATTTTGTAATCTATACAGTACTTTGATATGTATGGTTTTGTGATTTGATGCTGAACATTGCAACCCAGTTGTTACATAGTGTATAATGCACTATCCCAGTAAGTGCATTGGGGCCGGGATGTAACACCTGGTAACATTTAAGAAAATTAAATTTGGCGCTCCTCCATATTGTGCAAGTTGCCATCTATTAACAGAAAAAGAAAGTAGCAGCAGCAGCCAGAATTGTAAACAAGCACTCATGAACTGTTTTCTTGTGTTACATTTGAATTGTTTTTTAGATGTTTTGTACCCATGAGAGCCAGAAAATTTTGGAACATTCGTTTGTTCGTTCGTTAATAAACCATTGAAACGAGTCCCAAAAATCTGGTTTTTTACTGCTCTATGAACCTAGAAGATAAAATAGAAAGTAACGCAAGAAAAATATTTGTGCATACCTATTGATTAATATACCTTCTTACACAGGAGGTGTAACACTTTATGACGGCAGACATGTTAAACAAAAACATTCTCAACAATAAATGTATTATAAATTCCAAAAACTTTCATTTATCATTTTTGTGGATTAATTCTTTCATGTGTAGCTTCAAAGCTATTAAAATTTAAAACTGGAAATTCAAAGAGAACTTTGTTGTATAAATCACAAAAGCACATAAACTATTCTGGCATATATTTAATGGCTTTGTTCGGGATTAAGGAAAACGTATCATCAGAAAATGGGACAAGTGTGTTTCGATACCATTCTTCATTCAGGGTTGCAGTTAAATACTTTTGCAAACTCTGGAGTGTTCATAAACATGGCATTCATCCTGAAACAATGAAGAAAGATCGTCAGTAATGTTTTTTAAAATCAATACCAAACAGATTTATGTAAAATATTGGGTATTAATATACAGTCCTTTTCCAAACTATATTGCAAAAATTTTGAAGTTGTACTTTGTAGTTACGAACACCATGTACTTTTAAGATTTTACCTTCTAACGAGGGCTTTCCTTGACAATAATTTTTTTTAAAAAGTGCATCATCTACATTATATACTAATTTTTCAAATATACATTCTTTCTGCAGTGCCTTCTCCCTTCTTTCTTGAGTTTTATTTTTTTTACAATTCCCCAAAAGTTACGGCTAAACATCATAACAGCTTGAGCCTTCCCAGTGAAGGAATGTACAGTTCTTCTATGATTATACGAAAACCTGAATACTGTACTCTGGCATTAATATCACCATCAGTAAATTTACTAAGACCCTCTTTGAAAGTTTTTACTGCCCTTTCGGCTAAGCCGTTAGAAGAAGGGTTATAAGGAGCAGGTGTAATGTGTTTAATGCCATTCTTCCTCAGGAAATACTCCATCTCCTCAGACACAAAATAAGGGGTATTGTCAGAAACAATTATTTCTGACAATCCAAAATTACAAAAATTCTGCCTTAACTTAACAATAGTTACTGCTGATGTGGTAGATCTAGTAACATAAACATCCAAAAAAATTTTGTATATGTATCATTTTGACGAGTGTTTCACATCCTATATACAAGAGCCATATTCCCCCTTGTAAGGGGGTGGCTAAGTCAAAGCATAATATTCTGAATCTTTGAGGGAAGAAAATATGGGAGGAAATTCCCAGTCTTCTCACTCCTTCCCATTAGTCGACTTTTACGACACACGGGGGAACACGGAGGACGTGTTCTTGCCCCCACCCTCAGGGGGAAGTTCATATCCAGCTGATGTAAACTCTTTCATGGTATCCAATGAATACCATAATACAAGCAAAGATAAAGAGAAGAAGAAAACTCAAATTTTTGTCCTATAACATCTATAGAAAACAAGGAATACTGATAGTGAACAATGTATAGTGTCCTTTTGCTACTTGAACAAAACAGAATTTTGCTTTATTCACCCAAATGTTATGAAAAGAATATTTTATTTCTCGTTCTACTAGCTGTATGTATTTCACTTCCTCTTAATTTAATACCGAATTCTCTTCATATCTTCTCACTTCTTGAAATAAGAAAGAATTCCGCTCCATTTATTCTCACTAACACATATAGAGAGAGAACTATTTCAAACCTATCTCTACTAAATAGAGGATTAAGTATCTTATCATCAATATATACTACTAAGGAAATCAGATTCATATTCCTTTCACTTTTTTAGAAAATGACAGATTTTTGTTTTTTTATCCAATCATTTCCGCCATGTGACTGAAGTCTTTCTTTGTTATAAGCAACCATGACAGGCCTAAAATAAATCCCCTTTTAATATCAGTTGTATATTATTCCTTCGTAATACCAAATACAAAAGTTTTATGGCACATACTACTGACACTTAGCTCTCACTCTTACCTCTTCTATTGATACCCAAGTTCTATCTATTGTTCCCAGTTCTACTTCAGAAGCTCTATCAGTAGCTACCAATGCTAAAAGTGATTTCATGCATTGCTCCAAAACATACTACAGCTCAAAGTAATTTGTATTTAAATATGACTGCCCTGGACAGCTCGATGTTAAGTCTTCCTTCAGTTACGGATCCTATTTTATGCCTACAACTACACACAATATTCTTGCATATTCGTTACGCAACTCTTACTATCCCTTCATATCAGACGAGTCACAACACTACCAAACTCTGGTTTCTCTTTGTTTAATGTTTTTTTTTTGTGCCCAGGCCTGACGAGGGCAATTTTCTTTGCTCCTCCTGGTGTCCTACTCCTTAAAAAAAATTATTAATTGTTGTTCTATATCTTACCACCAAATTTAATGCAATCACTTCACCAAATTGCATCCCATTTCTCTACTGATAAACTAAGTTCAATTTAGTTTACTTCCGTTACTTGGGTTCTGAGCAATTTCAAAATGTTCCTCAATGGCCTACTAAGGAATGACTAAAGAAACAAGTGGAAAGTTTGGAGTTCCTAGTTTTAAAAGCTTGTAGTTTGCTTTGAACCACCTTGCAATTAGATATAAAATACTTAGCAGATAATTTGATATTCAAGTAATTTGACTATTTATTCCATGAAGAGCAGATAAAAATCAAAATTATACATCTATTGCACATTATATGTACTATGAGATACAAACATAAGAGAGATCAATCCACATTTAAAGAAGCATATACATAGAGAAAACAACAGATTCTCAACATTTTCACCCTCCACCAGGCCTCATCCTGATAAGGCCTGGAGGAAGTTGAAAATTTTAAGCATTCGGTTTTTTTAAGCCTTTCGAAGTGCGGATCGATCCATATTGTCTTTGTATCATGAAGAGTACATATTAAATACATATAGCAGCCTGGGAAGAAAAAATGGTTATACTAACCTGATTCGTATGTCAAGAGAGATGTTAAAATCTTGCAAGATGTTGCAATAAACCATTTGCAAGAACTACGGCCTCAGCTGCCGCAAGTCACTGAGAGTTGCTGTTATCTCAAAGGTTTGAGTTATAAAACTCAAAATATCCTCATCGGAAAATAATCCTTCTGTACCAGCCATGATTCTGAAAGTAATAAGAGATATATATTGGATTCTGTTACCAGTTTACAATTTAAATCTGCTACAGGTTAATCTATATATAATCTTCTGTCTTATAATGTGTAAAACAGAAGTGCTCACAAATAGTAACTAACAAGTGGAGTTCTAGAGTAGGTCAGAAATTTACTTATGAGGTACAGCATGCAAGTATTGTAGAACAACAGCTATTCTATAAGATATACATTGTAAAAACAGTATAATACATGAAATATACATAACTTTATTTCAATGTATATTAATAAAGTATTAGGAAAAACTTCTTGTAATTATAATCTTATATTTAAAACATTAAGGCATGAGTTCTTCATATTATAAGACATTATGAAAAACAACAATAAACCTGTTATGAACAACTCTGAAGGTAATCAGCATTTGTATGTATTCTATTTATTATTGTACTGTTGGGGATACTTCTCTGCAAACACACAATACAGTGATCACATAGAGATATATTTTACTTGATCAAGGCTCCAACGCACAAAGTTTTGGATATACTATCAGGGGAAAAAAGCACACCTCTATGGAAGCTCTTCCTATACACTCCTTGCTAATGACAAAACTTTTGGCCCCATGTAGCAAGCACTGTTTAGTTTTTTTTTTTATTATACGTGGAACGAACAGTATACAGTACTGTAATGTATTGCAATTCACTACCAGCTATTTAACTGACAAAGCCTATATAGTTTAGCTTCATTTGGTTTTCTGCCTGATAAACAATAAATGAGTTGAAGCTGCTGGTGTGTAATACCTAACCTCTAAAAATATAGTTTCTCATTCCTTTCTTTGGTTAGGTTTTACTTTCTGTTTCATTATTTACTGAATTTTCACATGTTAAATTTTTTTATTTTTATCAATGCTTTGCGTTCCTATTCACTCGGAGGTGTAAAAGTAAAAATTTACCAAGGTTTAATATAATCTCAATAATTACTTTGATTGTTATATGTGGTGTACATAAGGTCGGTAAAATTGCATTATAGGACCACCTCTATTTTCCAATTGAAATAATTTTTTTTTGGTAGTTTTTTATGTTTTGAAGTAACCTAACCTAAATTAACCTAACCCCATCATTTCCTTAACTCAGTGCGCGATTTGAAACTGAGTAACGGGCGGCTACAGCAACTCTTCACTTACCAGAAAGCCAGTGATTTTAAACTAACGGTTAATTTTTCCCTGTGATTTTTAACTAACGGTTAATTTTGCAGAGTGAAGGACCAATTTCCGGAGCAAATGAAGGTCAGATTCGCTTAAAACACATAAAAAACTAGCAGAAAACCTTTATTTCAACTGGAAAACAGAGGTGGTCCTATAATGCAATAATACCCATAAGGTCCAATATCCACCCCTAGGGGGTCTCACCAGAATACTTGTCACAAAGGATATTTGCCCTAGGGCAATTGCCCTTCAATAATTAATAATGGGAGCCACTTTGTCTAATCTGATACAACCTGACCAAACCTAACAGAGCCTCATCTTACTTAGGGGTAATCAGGAGCAATTTTCATCTTTTAATTTAGAGTGAGGGGTTATTGTCCTGGGGGTAATCGTCCAAAGGGGCCATTGTTCTCAGGGGCAATATCCGTGCCCCTGGAAATTAGAGTAGTGATATTAAGAAACAGTTGTTTTACCGTGCATAATTGTAAGTCCATTTATCCATTTACGGGTCAGGTTATTGGCTTCCAGTACATTAAATCACCCTGTAAATTATTAGGTTTGGTTAGCTTGGGTTAAGATCACACCATACCTAACCTAGCAATTTAAGGGGTTACTGGATGTATTTGAATTGAAACCAGGAGAAGACGGGGGGGGGGGATTCATCACCCTGAGGGCATTCTTCCCCTACTGGACGTATTAGGAGTAGTTATCTTTACTTGATCCCAACTTTTAAAATCCGATACAAATATATTTCAGCGATTTTTAATAAATGAGATTCACGTCAGTACTTCCAACAAAGTATCCAAATACACGAATCAAAACAAAAGTCATTTCAGTTGTAGTGCGGAGGTATCTCCTGTGAATCACAACCTCCTAACTTGATTATTGTCCTTGCGTAGACACGAAAAATCAAATTCGTAACCTTAACACATCGCTGATATAAAGGTAGAAAAAAAAATAAAATCTTTAAATCTCCATGAAATACAATGTAAATCTGGGGCTATAAAAGAAAAATACGAACAAAAAATATGAACTAAGTTGCAAAACGTAGATGCCATACAGTGTAAATTTAATTTAAAAAAGGAAAATTGTAAAAAATATACAAAATAAAATATAAATTTCGATTTCATTTTAATTCTGACGCTAAAAATATTGATATCATTTTATTCTTAACGTCCTTTCTTTAAGCTACTTTCCCTCATTATTCTTATAATAATTATTATTTATTTCATATTTCATATATCTCTATGATGTGTCCTGAATGCGATAAATGTTGAACGTTTTATAGTTTTGTTGGAGGTCGAATTCTCACCATCAACACGGAGAACATTTGCCGGCTACAGATTCACAGGTCTACGCACACAAACACACGAAATACACCCACAAGACTACTTCTAAAATGACGCAAACAAAACAAACAA
This sequence comes from Halocaridina rubra, assembly GCA_037179515.1. Taxonomy (NCBI): domain Eukaryota; kingdom Metazoa; phylum Arthropoda; class Malacostraca; order Decapoda; family Atyidae; genus Halocaridina; species Halocaridina rubra. The sequence continues at coordinate 13,458 of JAXCGZ010010363.1, read as the reverse complement.
ACAAACAAACACACTATGAGAGAAATTGTGATTCATAAGTAATATATAGATATATATACATTTTCGAACTTATTATTTGCTCTCTCTCTCTCTCTCTCTCTCTCTCTCTCTCTCTCTCTCTCTCTCTCTCGGCCTAACTTCAAGACTCGGGTATCAATGTTATACAAAAATTTGGGCTAAATCTGTCTGCATTTGATATTATATATATATATATATATATATATATATATATATATATATATATATATATATATATATATATATATATATATATATATATATATATATATATATATATATATTAATACTGCTGCTACTACTACTACCTCTACTACTACTGCTACTACTACTATTACTACTACTACTTACTGTTGCTGCTGGTAATGTTGCCATCTATGCTTCTGCTGCTCCTGCAAGAAAGAAAACTATTACTGCTACTTACTTCTGCTGTTGCTACCATGCAGTCTCTGCTTCTGCTGCTCCTGCAAGAGAGAAAGACATCTACTACTAGTACTTACTGCTGCTGCTGTTTTCGTAGCCCTAATTGCTTCTGTTGCTCCTGAAAGAAAAAAAAAAGAAAAAAACTACTACTGCTACTTACTGCTGCTGCTGGTACCGTTGACGTCAATGCTTCTGCTGCTCCTGAAAGAAAGGAAACGAAAGTTACTACCACTACTTACTGCTGCTGGTATCGTCGGTCAGTGCTTACGCTTCTCCTGAAAGAAATAAAAAGAAAACTACTACTACTACTACTTACTGTTGCTGTTCCCATTGCCGTCTGTGCTTCTTTTCCTGAAAGAAAAAAGATAAATACTACTTACTGCTGCTGTTCCCATTGCCGTCTGTTCTTCTTTTCCTGAAAGAAAGAAAGAGAAAATTACCACAACTACTTACTATTTCTGCTGCTGTCTTTGCCGTTCTAGCTGCTACTGCTACCGTCGCTTCATCTGCTGGAACTGAAAGAGATAAGAAGAAAAAAGAATTATTAGTAGTCCAAGTTAAGTCAACTGGGGTAGAGGTAACATGCCTTTATATCCAGGTTGCCTTTCTCTGTACTTATTAATGGCAAGAAGAGGACGTTATTCTTTGTGAAGTAAAATTCTCGTATGTTAATTGAATGACGTACAGAGAGAACAAATTCAAAGTATGTTGAAGACTTATGTTCTAGATGTAAGTTTACTATTGATAAATTTCTCCAGAAATGAAGTCTCTGGAACTTTGAGGACACATATATTGCTCTTCTTAAGAGGTTGTAAATAAGTCATACATACATATATACACAAGACCTCAGCTACCCTTGCAAGGGGGGTGACCGAGCCAGAACTTGCATTCACCACGATTCACACATACCTCAAGTACTCCTTTTCGCTGTAAGAACATTTAAAAGTAATAATCATGACTTCACCAGTAACCCAGATTCGCTCTTAATACCAGATGATATTTTTGCATCGGAAGAACTGACTGTGGGGGGGGGGGATCTGTTGAAGACGGGCGTGTGTCGCTTGTCTTGTTCTCATCTCCATTTCACCATTCCAGCGTCTTTGCGAGGTCTTCGAGGTTTTCTGGAGAGAGATTTTTACTTCCTCTCCAGGCGACAGTCAGATCCACAATGAACCTTAGAGACTGACCGTCGTGACGAGGAAACCTCCGATATGCAGGTTGGCAAAGCATGTTGTATCACGTCGTTGGTGATGACGTCACATCCAATGACGTCATATTAGTATGAGCTTCGAAGAAAATACGGCAAAGTATTATCATAGTGGCGATCTTTTCATTCTTTAATGATTATGATGATGATGATGATTATTATTTTATTATTATTATTATTATTATTATTATTATTATTATTATTATTATTATTATTATTATTATCATTATTATTATTATTATTATTATTATTATTATTATTATTATTATTATTATTATTATTATTATTATTATTATTATTATTATTTTTATTATTATTATTAATATTATTATAACTATTACTACTACTACTACTACAACAGCAACAACTGCAAACGTCAACGTCCTCATCATCACCAGCAATATCATATTGGTTCCCCCAACGGTTGAGTTCATGATATTATATTGATGCACGTAGTGTTATTGGCTATACTATAACCTTATACTCTAAGCAAAAGCAATTCTTGAAGTAGTCATATATATATACCCATTGTGGCATCTCTTATTTATTCATTCCTTTATTTGTAACTGCATCTGGTGCAGCTGCTGTTCGAGACAACAACTGAGAGCGAAATACATCCTGATGGATAGATGGACATATGGAGACCACGATCATTAGTCAATGCTCTAATGGGGGGGGGGGGTGTTTCTTCTTGGCAAAGAGAGTTGAGCTAGACAGAATATTGACTAATATGACAGAGATATATTCCAAATCTTCAAATATCCTTTGGCATCTAATGCAAGAATGTTACTCAATGCCATTTAAGAAGAATGACTCTCATCTTTAATATCACTGTATGAATACAATCGCCTTTAACCCTATCTCTGCCAGATTTAATGTGATTTACATTCCGTAAATGCTAAAATAGCAAAGTATCAAAATTTTATATCTCATATTCAAATAATGTAAAAGCTAGAATGGAATCGAAAATCCGAAAATATGAGTAAGTAAAATTAAAATAATAATGATATATTCTTGTCATAATTTCATCCCTCCAAAATGACGCTTTTTGTATCTCTTGAGATCTTATCGTCTAATATATAAATAGCTCCAAAATTATTGTGCTTCATATTTAGAAACCTTGAAGTTTTTATATACATTTGTGATAAATATTTACATAATTTAACTCTTTTTTAATTAATTTATGTTAACAATGAGTTAATTCACTCATTTTTTTCTCAGTTGAAATTTTACTAATATGAGACAGACGAAAAATCTGCAATATGAGACTTGTTTCTGTAAGAGTATTTTTGCCGTCCAAAAATATTATGTTATTAATGCCTTTTAACAGCTTAATTTTGCTTTAAACAATTTTAAATTATTCCCATATTGTGTTGAGAAGTGTAGTTGACTTCCTATAGTGCTTGGTATTCTCAGGAAAATGCTCACACACACACACACACACACACACACACACACACACACACACACGTACACACACACACACAGGAGCTGAATATGGAAAATGATGCCATGAAAACTTCCTTTGCCGATGCACTAAAGGGGAATGTGGCAGTAAAAGAGGCTGTAAAGGTGGTGGCACTGGAAAACATACAAACAGTTGACTATAAAGAGACAGTAATCGAAAAAATGAAAGACGTTGTGATGGAAAGGGCAAACCCACTCATCAGACAGGCACTTAATAAGGAGAAGACAGTGGTAATCTCAGGCATAAGCGAACCCCAGGAGCTAACATGGCAGGGGAGACTTGAAGAAAATAAAGCTAGGGTTGTAGACCTGATAAGAAAGCTTGAAGTAGTTTGTGGTCCTGAGGATATTGTAAACATACACCAACTAGGTAAATATTCGAGGGAAGGAAAGCCGAGACCAACAAAAGTAACCTTTGAGAGAGGGGAAACATGTAGGGAAATATTGTTGAGAAAAAAAAGTCTAAAAGACCTTCAAGAATGCAAAGAAGTGTTCATTAGACGATACAGAACACAGGAAGAGATGGGAAATATCAAAAACTTGTTGCAAGAGGCAAGAAGGTTAAATGAGGAAAGAAATGAAGAAGATAAGAAAAATTTTCATTTCAGAGTTCTCCCAGACAAAGGGGAGATAAAGAAGATAATGACAGAAGATCAGGGGATGGGGCCTCATTAAGATTGTTATACACAAATGCTGATGGATTAGCTGGTAAAGCAGTAGAATTAAAAGATAGGATTCACAACAGTAAGGCAGATATAGTAGCAATTACAGAGACTAAGTTGAGTGAGGACATAAACAGTGTCACAGTTTTTCCTAAGGGCTTCAGAATACTAAGGGTTGAAAGATCTGAGAGGACTGGTGGAGGGATAGCACTGCTCATAAGTGAGAGGATTCAAGTTGAAGAAATAAACTTGGCTATAGAAAGTGAGTTCAAGGAATTTCTTGTTGCTCGCATAAACACTGGGTCAGAGAGCATTATAATAACTGTTGTATATAACCCACCAAGGAACCAGAATAGGCTTGAAGTTTATGAGGAAAGTCATATAGGTACTATTGAAGTCATAAACTCAGTTGTTAACATGGCACGGGAAAAAAATGTAGGATTTTGATTATGGGAGACTTTAATCATAAAGAGATAGATTGGATAAATCTTGACCCACACAGTGGTGAGGACTCATTCGGGGCAAGATTCCTAGATTGCGTACAAGGGAATTTCCTACACCAACATGTAATGGAACCAACAAGGGCCAGGGGTGGGGATGAGCCATCACTACTTGATCTAGTATTCACAGATAATGTGTTGGATATTGAAAAAATTGAGTATGAACCACCAATTGGAAAGAGTGACCACTGTGTGTTGTTGATGGAGTATATAATTGAAGATATTCTGCCTGAGAGTAGAGGCACTGAGGACATGAGGAGGAACTATCCGAAAGGAGATTACATCAAAATGAATGAGTTTTTTGCAGTTATTGACTGGAAAACCTTATTTTACAACAAATCTGTACAAGAAATGTATGACATCTTTTGTGAGAAATATGGGAAGATAGTAGATTGCTGCATACCTGTCACCAAAGTAGGTGTAATTCATGCTAGAGAGAAATGGTTCGATAATGGGTGTAAAAGAGCTAAGGAGTGGAGAGACAAATGCTGGAAAAGGTATAGGAGGAGAAAAAACATAAATGCCTGGCAAACCTACAAAAGAGCAAGAAATGACTACCTAAGTAAAAGGAGAGAGGCAGAGAGAGACTATGAGAGGGACATCACCAGGAAGGCTAAAGAAAATCCCAAGCTTTTCCACAGCTTTATCAGAGGAAAACTGAAGGTAAAAGAACAGGTTTTAAGGCTAAAGAGAGCGGATGGAAGCATCACTGAGACGGATGAAGAGATCTGCAAAGAATTGAACAAGGAGTTTCAGTCAGTATTTACAGTAGAAAATGCCCCCACCCCCTCAGATTGGAGAGATAGAAGCTCAAGGGCCGGTATTAGAGAATATTAACCTTACAGCCAGAGAGGTATGCAAGGCGCATGGCTTCAGAGAAGGTAGATCAACAGTAACAAACTTATTAGAATTCTATGATGAGGTAAGCCGAATCTTACAGGAAAGAGAGGACTGGGCAGATTGCATATTCCTAGACTTCCAGAAAGCGTTTGACACTGTTCCACATGGGAGACTTATTAGGAAGCTGAAAGCAATGGCTAGAATAGGTGGAAATGTTTTGGATTGGATAAAAACTTACTTAGAAGGAAGGGAACAGAGGGTTAGAGTAAGACACTCAGTGTCTGAATGGAGAAGAGTTAGTGGTGGAGTTCCACAGGGTTCAGGTTTAGGGCCACTTTTGTTCCTTGTATATGTAAATGACCTACCAGAGTCTGTAAATTCATTCATGAATATGTTTGCAGATGATGCAAAGATTGTAACGAAAGTAAAAAACGAGAACAATGGTAGATAACTTCAAGAGGATCTAAATAATCTGCATGAGTGGTCAGAAAAGTGGCTAATGAAATTCAATACTTCAAAATGTAAGGTAATGAGAATGGGTACAAGTGCAAGAAGGCCCAAACTTGACTACTCGGTGGCTGGCGTACAACTTCAAGAGACAGAAAATGAGAGAGATCTAGGAGTAAACATACTGGCAGATTTGTCTCCAGAAATACATATAAATGGCATAGTAAGGGCAGCATATGCATTCTTATCAAATGTAAGGGTAGCCTTCAGGCACATGGACAAGGAAATGTTCAGAAATATTTATGTAACCTATGTGAGGCCAAAACTCGAATATGCAGCCTCCTTTTGGAATCCACACATAAAAAAGCACATAGCTAAGCTTGAAAAAGTTCAAAGACATGCCACGAAACTGGTGCCAGAAATACGCAATCTCAGTTATGATGAAAGGCTGAGGGAATTAGACTTACCATCACTCGAAGCTAGAAGATTGAGGGGGGATATGGTGACAGCCTTTAAATTCCTTCATGGTTATGATAGAGTGGATAGGGATCGATATTTTGATATGGCTGACTCTAGAACTAGAGGTCATAGTTTGAAGCTTGGTAAGAAAACTTCTTTGCAGGATGTAAGGAAATACTTTTTCAGTGTAAGAGTAGTTGATAATTGGAATTGGCTAAGCGAGGAGGTAGTTAATGCTATCTCAATCCATAGTTTTAAGGACAGGTATGATAAGTATCACTAAGTATAAAATGGAACCGATGAGGAGACGGGAAGCTACGAGCTTTGGGCTCTTTTCCGTAAACACAATTAGGTAATCACACACACACACACACACACACACACACACACACACACACACACACACACACACACACACACACACACACACACACACACACACACACGTGTGTGTAGATTGCTGCATACCTTTCACCAAAGTAGGTGTAATTCATGCCAGAGAGAAATGGTTCAATAATGAATGTAAAAGAGCTAAGGAGTGGAGAGACAAATGCTGGAAAAGGAATAGGAGGAGAAAAAACATAAATGCCTGGCAAACCTACAAAAGAGCAAGAAATGACTACCTCAGTGAAAGAAGAGAGGCAGAGAGAGACTATGAGAGGGACATCACCAGGAAGGCTAAAGAAAATCCCAAGCTTTTCCACAGCTTTATCAAAGGAAAACTGAAGGTAACAGAACAGGCTTTAAGGCTTAAGAGAGAAGATGGAAGCATCACTGAGACGGATGAAGAGATCTGCAAAGAATTGAACAAGGAGTTTCAGTCAGTATTTATAGTAGAAAATACCTCACCCCCTCAGATTGCAGAGATAGAAGCTTAAGGGCCGGTAATAGAGAATATTAACCTTACAGCCACAGAGGTATGCAAGGCGCTGATGGAGTTAGATGTTCATAAAGCTACAGGTCCTGATGATATATATAGTTTATTGACAAAATATTACAAAAGTATTACAAAAATATATTAAATATTTTCTTTTTGCACAAAATAGCATAAGTAATAGAAACAATATTTTGTCCATCAAAAAAATCTTAGCCTAAAGAACAATACAAATATTCTCACAAACCTACCAACAAAAGTAAATAATCATGTTTATCTTAATGCCTAATTCTGAAATACAGTTAGGAGAATAGAATACATCCAAATATTACAAATTAACCTATACATACAAAAAATCAATGCTTTCCTCATTACAAGGTTGAATCTCTTCCTTATCTGTACAACTTTAGTACTTCATAAATATACTGACACAACTCGGTAATATGAAGCTCTTCATTCAAAAGTGATTGGACACTCAGATAGTTTAACATATTATATTTTTGTCTCACTGGTTGGGAGAAAGGACACTCAATTAGCACATGTTCTTCACTCTGAACTGCCATTTGATCACAAGCACATACTCTCATTTCTCTTGGTGTTCTGCTCCACCTTCCAGTCTCTACACGCAACTCATGAGACATTACTCTTAACCTTGTGAATGCCATTCGCAAATAATCTGGTACAAACTCTTTGCTACTATACACTTTATGTACTGTCAACTGACTATTTAAAATTTGTCTATATGTAAGATATTTTGTGGCACCTTCGGGTTTATTCAGTATTACAGATTTTATTCCACTTAGAGCAGAAGCTTCCACATTATTTGCAATATATGAATTTAAGAATTGATAACCAGGTGCATTTTCCCGTCTGCAGATGTCAAATACCACATAGAAAGGTTCTTCATTGTTAACCTGTTGCATTTTTTTGGTTAAAAATCCCCTTCTTCTTTCATTAACTTCATGTACTAAAGTTTCCAAACCACTTTCTATTAAACATAAGGATATTGGAGTGTTGTTTCTCACTCCCAATAAACACTTTACTGCCCTGTTATAAAGTTTTTCCATGCAAGCTAAATTACTTGTGAACCAACTCTCAGAGCCATACAAAAGTGAAGAACTCAAAGCAGCTTTAAAAACTTTAACCTTATATGCATAGGGCATACTCATGTTATTTATGCAGAATATACTAAGCTTATTGACTGTTGCCGTACCATCGATTTCATGCTGTTTAAGTACTGAGTGCATATTTGCATCATCAGTAAACCATGCACCTAAGTACAGATACTTTTTACAATAATCTATTTTTATGTTGTTTATCACTATTGATGCTTTATCTCTGTCTTTTCCATTAACAACAAAATACTTTGTCTTCTTTTCATTAATCACCATACTATAAGCATTACAATAATCTAATAGAGCCTCAGGTTTTGATATGCACTTTTCACGAGATGTACTTACAATCACCGTGTCATCCATCATTAAAAGAGTATGTAAATTTCCCCAAAAACCATCAATTCTCACTTTTTCTTTAATCATTCTCACCATTTTATCCATATAAATGACAAACAAAATGCAGCTCGTAGGAGCTCCTTGGCGTATACCTATAGATGTTGTTATTATAGCAGATTTTAACACACTTTTTGTACATGAATAAATATTTTGGATAGCTGACAACATAACCCTTCCACATCCCACCGACTTGAGACACTCGATTAAATCATATTTTGGTACCCTGTCGTACGCCTTACTAAAATCCACAAAAACTATATACAATTTTTGCTTCTTGCAAGCAGCATAATCCATCAGTAACCTTAAAGCCAAAATCTGCTCTATACACCCTCTACCCTTCTGAGCTCCAGCCTGACACTTATCTATATTAAACCATAAACTTAACCGTCTCATCAAAAGCATATCATAGATTTTTGCCAAGGTGTTCATTATACTTATGCCCCGATAGTTTCCGCAATCTCTTCTATCCCCAGATTTAAATAGAGTGATCAGTTTATTGTGGCACCAAGCAAATGGATACAGGACATTTAAGAAAAGGAAATTAAAAATTGTAAGGAAAAATGCGCAAACTCAATATCAGTGGCACTAAGTATCGTATTTAAAAAGTCACTGGAGTCAGGGGAGATTCCAAGATGCTGGAAACAAGCAAACGTGACAATTATCTTCAAAAAGGGAAGGGGGGACACGGCTCTGAACTATAGACCAGCTTCCTTGACCAGCATAGTTTGCAAAGTTATGGAGAAACTACTAAGGAGACATATCTCTCTTCACTTGGAATCTTTCAACTTTTTGTCAGTGAGGCAACATGGCTTCAGAGAAGGTAGATCAACAGTAACAAACTTATTAGAATTTTATGATGAGGTAAGCCGAATCTTACAGGAAAGAGAGGACTGGGCAGATTGCATATTCCTAGACTTCCAGAAAGCGTTTGACACTGTTCCACATGGGAGACTTTTTAGGAAGCTGCAAGCAATGGCTAGAGTAGGTGGAAATGTCTTGGAATGGATAAAAACTTACTTAGAAGGAAGGGAACAGAGGGTTAGAGTAAGACACTCAGTGTCTGAATGGAGAAGAGTTAGTGGTGGAGTTCCACAGGGTTCAGTTTTAGGGCCACTTTTGTTCCTTGTATATGTAAATGACCTACCAGAGGCTGTAAATTCATTCATGAATATGTTTGCAGATGATGCAAAGATTGTGAAGAAAGTAAGAAACGAGAACAATGGTAGAGAACTTCAGGAAGATCTAAATAGTCTGCATGAGTGGTTAGAAAAGTGGCTAATGAAATTCATTACTTCAAACTGTGAGGTAATGAGAATGTGTACAAGTACAAGAAGGCCCAAGCTTGACTACTCGGTGGCTGGAGTACAACTTCAAGAGACAGAAAATGAGAGAGATCTAGGAGTAAACATACTGGCAGATTTGTCTCCAGAAATACATATAAATGTCATAGTAAGGGCAGCATATGCATTCTTATCAAATGTAAGGGTAGCCTTCAGGCACATGGACAAGGAAATGTTCAGAAATATTTATGTAACCGATGTGAGGCCCAAACTCGAAAATGCAGCCCCCTTTTGGAATCCGCACTTGAAAAAGCACATAGCTAAGCTTGAAAAAGTTCAAACACATGCCACGAAACTGGTGCCAGAAATACGCAATCTCAGTTATGATGAGAGGCTGAGGGAATTACACTTACCATCACTCGAAGCTAGAAGATTGAGGGGGAATATGGTGACAGTCTTTAAATTCCTTCATGGTTATGATAGAGTGGATATGAATCGATTTTTTGATATAGCAGGCTCTAGAACTAGAGGTCATAGTTTGAAGCTTGGTAAGAAAACTTCATTGCAGGATGTAAGGAAATACTTTTTCAGTGTAAGAGTAGTTGATAATTGGAATTGGCTAAGCGAGGAGGTGGTTAATGCTATCTCAATCCATAGTTTTAAGGACAGGTATGATAAGTATCACTAAGTATAAAATGGAACCGATCAGGAGACGGGAAGATACGAGCTTTGGACTCTTTTCCGTTAACACAATTAGGTAATTACAATTAGGTAATAATTACATACACGCACACATTGATAACTTTAAAATATTTTACTGGGCTGTCGTAGTTAACCAAGATTATTTTTCAAGTGTTAAGGATAATAATGCAGGTAAGGCGCAGGTAGGGCCTTAGGAGGAACATTCATGGCTTAAGTTCCCATCTCCAAGCTCTCTATGTCCACCCCCATTCGAATGAAGATTAATAATGACACATGAATCGGTAATCAACTACCCCTAATGCCAACTGAGTGGTCCTAATAGAAAAAAATAGATACATGATTGAAGGCTATAGAGGGTCCTATCATATCGTGTCTATCCTTATCTCTTTTACCAGCTGTGCTATGGCAAGGGAAGAGCAACGATTCAATAAAGATACAATTGGCATGGCCCTTTGCTCTCCTATGTCTTATAATAATGGTTAGAACGCTCGACTTGGGAAATGACAACCACGCGTTGATTCACCAGCTTCAACTGGTCTGTGTCCGCACCTATAGTCATGGGAATGGTAGTGGCACATGAAAACTGTATATAAAGTACTTTGTTTCCCAGGACCAGATATATTAAATACTTTGCATTATAATTGATAACAATATTACATATCCATATATATATATATATATATATATATATATATATATATATATATATATATATATATATATATATATATATATATATATATATATATATATATATTAAAAATCAATGCAAAGGCAATTTTGGAATATTCAGGTGCACTTTTAAGAGTATTTTTGCTTTTTAAATGCCAATCAGAAGCAATAAATATGACTCTTGTTACATATACATAAGCCATGGATTAAATAATGCTCAGGCAATATTCTGCCTGATATATATTATATTCTACAGAAAAAATAAACAATTGATATATATTTCCAGAAGAAACTACCTCTCTTTAAAGAATACTGTTGTGTCTGTAAATCTACACCAAAGAATGTAGCAGCCTGAGTGCCGATCAACAAATATATGCAAGGAAAGGTATAAATGATATCCTTTTTTGAGGGTCGGCTAGGGACATTGCACCGTCACTCTATCATGATTAATGAAGGCAGTTTTGACCCAATTAGGGTTTCCACACTTATTCCTCTCCTTTTACCTGACACTGGATCAAACTCCTCCTTGGGGATTGATTTGCCACCACCCTCTCTTCAAGACTATGTTATTCCCTTGCATACACATATGTCAGTAAATGATAATGCACGGCATAGCTTCCATCAATTTTGCTTTCACAAAGGTTCTTGTACTGTAGGTAATCATTATGTGGATGGGAATTTTAGAGTATATATTTTTTTTTAGTTTGTTTACATTGCAGCCTACATGATATTAACCAAGACCTTACCATTGTTTTGCTTACAGTTTACAAAGATAATTTTAGTAATCATAATAAATCATATGTGGCATGATCTTTGTATTATTACCCCTACCTTCATACTCTCCTTCAGCACAGAGACAATGTCACTACACGTCTGTATGATTGTATGTCCAAGGCCCTGTGCAGAGATAGCTGTGGTGAACTTCAAGTCCTCAAACGACTGGCCAGTAGCAAGGAACTGTAAAGTACTGGAAAGCCTTTCACTTGTAGATTTTGCATCTCTCATCTTTGTGTCCACCTTCCGTATGAGCGGCGTAACCATTCCCAGCAAATCAATGAACGTTTCCATGTCCATACGTAGGAACTTCTAGTAGTCTGCAGGAGAAGAGATTACAAGTTCCTGTAGAAGGTTGTCGTGGGTGAATTCATGCCTTTTCTCAAGCCAGTCCTTCATCCACACCTTTCTGCTCCTTTTCCTCTTTGATTCCATGCTCTCAAGGGCAAGGACAATGGCAACACATACAGCCTCCCAGTATACTCATCTTGACTGGATGAAGCACACACAACAACTGATGATTGCACAATCTCATGACTAGTGTGTGGCCAAAACCAATGATTGAACTGATCGTGCAATCACCATGATTGCTCAATCATGACTGATAGTGTATGATGGGCCTTTACGCACTAACTTTATACAGTATTGTACATGTATCAACCTTGTTAGGAACTAAATCCTTCTACGTTTAGCACAGAGGACTCATGAATTATTTATCACAGTCTCATAACTAACCCACCCAAGGTAACTGATGTTTGAACAAGATAATTACAGATTTACTGGAAGAGAGACATTATCTAGCATGCAATTAACACAGTGCATATCTCCATTTCCGATGAAACTCGAGATCAGCCTGAGGATATTGTATCAAGTGAAACAGAGAATAGGGTTTTCATTTTGGTCACGGAATATTGATAACAATCAGAATTTGTTCAAGCGGAAACTGAGTATTACAGAGGTATTGCTCAAGGGGATATATATTAAAGGTAAGGAGGAGTTTGTTCCAGGGAGAATTTTTTTTATTAATGAAAGTAGAAAATAGAGTGTTAAATTTGTTCCAGAGGAAACAGACAACTGGCAAGAATTTTCTTCCAGGAAAAATTTAGTTCCTGCGGAAATAGTTATGAAGTAAGGATTTTGTTTCAGTTCAAGTCGAGAACATTGAAAATAGGCAAGGATATTGTTCCATCTGAAATAAAGAACAGGATGGAATTTGGTTCCAATTGAAGCAGAGAACAAGCAGCAATATTGTTCTAAGAACTTTTTTTTTATAGGACCAATTCTGATAAAATAATAAAATGTCCTTTTTATAATCTTAACTAATAGAGTAATATGTTGACAGGCACGTTGACCTGATGGACCACATAGATAGACGTGTTTCTATTAGAGAGCTGGATACATGGATTTTGCAATGTAAGTATTTGTTAACAAAGAATTAATGGAAAGTTGGATATATATATATATATATATATATATATATATATATATATATATATATATATATATATATATATATATATATATATATATATATATATATATATATATAGATAGATAGATAGATAGATAGATAGATAGATAGATAGATAGATAGATAGATAGATAGAGATATAGATAGATAG
>JAXCGZ010010362.1:0-30000 GCA_037179515.1 Halocaridina rubra | reverse complement strand
ATATATATATATATATATATATATATATATATATATATATATATATATATATATTACACGGAAAATCGTGTGATTTTTTGCACGAAAAATATATTTCATAATTTATATTTCAATGACTATTTATTTTTTCGTTCTTTAAAACATCACAAATTATTAGACAATTTGATTTGTAATATTTTTACTCAACTTGTGGGCTAAACAACTTTTTATTTTTATATATTTATTTATATAATTTTCATTGTAGTCGAAACCAGTTTTTTATTTATTTATTTATTTAGAGCAAGAAGATTACGCAATTCGATACATGTTTTTTTCCCCGCCCTTATAAAGTATGGTCATATTAGTAGTAGTAGTAGTAGTAGTAGTAGTAGCAGTAGCAGTAGTAGTAATAGTAATAGTAGTAGTATAGGTAGAGGAAAAATAGTCAATGGTTGCATACATCAAGTTGTTATTTTAATATATATATATATATATATATATATATATATATATATATATATATATATATATATATATATATATATATATATATATTCACGCTGTAAATATATATATAAAAAAAATTAATAGCACATTCCTGTTACATTGAAGTTCTGTTTTCGGATCAAGTGAAGAGAACGCCTCTCTGCATATTATATAGCCCCGTAAATATTTAGGTTAGGTTAAATTTTATTAGGTTAGGTTAATGCCTAATTTAGCCTAATATAACATTCCAATAATTTTGTCTTCCAAGTTTATTAATTATTTTGTGTTTTTACAGGTCCAAAAGGACGACCACGGACAAACAAACCACGAATAAAAACAAAAATAAACAAAACAAATAAACATGAAGTTTTGGCAAATTTCCCTCACTGTTTTGACCACCGTCTTCAAGGTCGTCCAACTCCAATGTATATCCCCGAACGACGACTTCGTCAACGCGTCCTACTCCCCTGACCTCTCGGGTATCACTGACTTCGGCGTGAGCCTCTACAAGCAGCTCTCCTCGCCTTCGTCAGGCAAGAACTTCTTCTTCTCGCCATATAGTATATGGTCAGCCCTTACTCTAGCTTATTTTGGGTCTAATGGCAATACGCAAAGACAACTGGCAACTACATTAGCTCTCAGTGATAAGGTCTCAACTGCTAAGAAGTGGAAAGAACTTTATAACTTGTAAGTTGATTTTATTTTTTGGTGGATCGTACTGAATTTCTTCACCAGAACCACTCCGGATTAATTAGAGGAGAGTATTGTTTTACTTGGCATACACTGCTGTGTGCAGGCAGTGGTAAAACAGTATCCTTAATTAACCTGGGTCATATAAGGTCAAAGGTAATTTAAATTTTGTTTCAATGTGTGAAAAATTATAACTATTTTAGATTATTACTCGCATTAAAATCACAATTTACAATTAACTTTATTGAATTTTACTGCATGTGCTAGCGCAGTGGTTAGTCACCGTGGCTCAAGCGGTAGCGTCCGCGACTCTGAGGCGTCAGGTCGATGGTTCGCACCCCGTCACGGTCTGAGGTTAGCAAGGGCATGCACTCAGGGTAACGATTACATCTGCCAAAATAAGTCCTTCACAAGAAGGCAAACGTCGTAGCCCTTGGTTGAGAAGGGAGTTCGTGACGTAAAGCCGGAACTTGCATTGAAATCACAATTTGCAATTAACTTTATCAAATATTACTGCATGTGTTAGTGCAGTGGATAGAGCACTCAGTTCTGGAAATGACATAGCCGTGTCCGAGTCCACTGCGGAGCGTTAGGAAAGGCATTCCACTTTAATTTTCCAGCTCCGTGCTGTCTGTGTCCACCCCCATAAAGGGGATTAATTGCAACTCATAAAACGATAAACCACAAAACCAACATTATTTCAATGTTACTGTATTGAATTAATTTCTCTCTCTCACTCTATTTTTATGTTGCATCATATTTTATTTATTTTTGTACTGAAAGAAAACTTGTTACCTCATCTCCTAATAACTCATAATAGCTTAAAATTCTCTGTGATACATCACTCGCAATGGTGAAATGAGAGATTTTTACACTTAAAATCACTTGTTGTAACCTTTTATCTCTGTTTTAAATCTATTATATATCTCTTTCAAGTTTATGACAAGACAGATTACCCCTCTCCAAGTATTTTGTTTTAAATCTCTCACAAGCTTAAAAGAAGACAGATTATCCCTCTCAAAGTATCTTGTTTTGATCTTATATATCAGTTAGAAATCTCTTTCAAGATTAAGAGAAGACAGATTATCCCTTTCTAAGTATCTTGTTTTGATCTTTTATATCAGTTATAAATCTCTTTCACGTTTATGAGAAGACATTATCCCTCTCTAAGTATCTTGTTTTGATCTTTTATATCAGTTTTAAATCTCTTCCAATGTAAAGAGAAGACAGATTACCCCACTCTTAGTAGGCGGTCCCCACTTTACGTCAGGGTTCCGTTCTTAACTGCTGACCTAAGTCGGATTTCGACTTAAGCCGGAACACCTACAATTCCAACCTAGGTCCCCCACAATGCTAAAAATATATACAGTACTCTAATACATAGAAAAACAGTCTAAGTGCTGAATCTAATACATAAAAATAGGTAAAGTACACTATACAGTAATGCTTACCTTTACTGCTATGGTTGGTTTGCATCTGGATGACTGGTATGTCGAAAAATTGAATTAATAATAATTTATTATTTATTGGTCTCTGATATAAACTCAGAATGACTTAACTCGGAATGACTTAAAACGTTAAACTCCTGTATCTTATTTTAACAATTAATCTGTGATCTCTTTTGAAACAAGTTTTATACCTATTTTCTCTATCTCAAACGAATGATCTCATACTCAGAAACTTCCTTTATTTTATCTCTTCTTATATCTTAAAAATTATCTCACTCTCGTTTTAACATTATCTCTCAGGTTTTACATCTCAAACAAATTACCTCACTCCCTGTAACATGTTTTGGATCTTGTAAAGAAAAGTAAACTCAGGGTACTCTAGGATTATTCATATATACAAAATTAGTCACCTTACTATTTAGGGGGTTATTTAACTTTATATGGGGCTCTGGGGGCTATATATCTATACAAGATCCTATATATTTCAACAGATCTGATACGTTTTGGGTCATGGATTCCCTTTTTAACTAAGGGTGTCTTCTTGTGGAGGACTTTGTTTTTGGCAGATGTGTTCGTTTCTCAGTCTATTATATTTTTTTTCAGATATGAAAGACGGCAAATTAACAACACCGTATACACCTTTAATCTGGCCAATCGCGCTTACTTCCATGAAACGCTTAATGTCAGGCCATGTATGCAGAAACTTCTCCACAAAGAAATGCGAACAGTCGATTTCCGTGATGTAAGTATCGTATTTTTGCATTGTTTTTCTCACTTCTCTTGGTCTTGCATTTACATTTTGTGGATATTAGTGCCTGGCTAGCCTGTTCATCTGTGTCCACCCTCATTTGAATAGGGATTAACAATGACACATAAAAAGGGCAGAAATTCTCTTGTTTACTTGTGTAAAAGTTGAAAACGTTAAGTTCTCATCCAATATTTTCTTAATTATTGAACATTAAAGCTAGCTCATTATGCTGATTATACAGTATTTTATTATTTACTTTTATGTAATCAGTGTTTGTTTTTGTTAGTTTGTTATTATGCTATATATATATAGTCTTATATATTGACAAGACCATCCCATTGTATACTGTATACCACTGAGTCTGTCTGAGACACTAATGCTTTATTCTTATATAGCCTCAAAAGTTGAAGCCTCTTATCATCGAACCAAATACACCTATTTTTATCATTAGTAATGAACTTATGAACCTCCAAGTCTTTTAATAGACTGTTGGTTTAGCTCAGGACATAATTTATCATAAGTAATGCACTCCCAATCCTCTCAATATATTAACAGATCGTTGGTTCAGCTCGGGACATTAATGCATTCGTCTCAGAAACCACAAAGGGTCGTATTACGGAAATAGTGCAACCTAGTACTTTAAGGGATGTTTTGATGGTATTAGTGAATGCTGCTTTCTTCAAAGGAACATGGAGGTACCAGTTCAAGCCCTCAGCTACTTCGCAGAAACCTTTTTTCATCAATGCTCAGGACACTGCGAATATGGCTATGATGTC
This sequence comes from Halocaridina rubra, assembly GCA_037179515.1. Classification (NCBI taxonomy): domain Eukaryota; kingdom Metazoa; phylum Arthropoda; class Malacostraca; order Decapoda; family Atyidae; genus Halocaridina; species Halocaridina rubra. The sequence goes on along the minus strand of JAXCGZ010010362.1, from coordinate 25,873 downwards.
CCAGAAAGGGATGTTTAGATATGGTAAGGATCTCAATGGGTTTTTTTGAGAGAAAACTCATTGCTGTGTTGCAGATATTGGAGATACTTTGTATCCATCCATGTCTGTTGTTTGCCATTTAATGTTACTGTTTATCCCTATTAGAATGAGGGTGGACACCAACAGGTTGAGGCTGGGGTATTAAGGTTGGAACCTTTCCTAACACCTCACAGTGAGGTCAAACATGGGTTTATTGTCCCCATCCATGGACGTACACACATATAAATGTACAAATTCATTATTTTGATGGAATTTTTTTTTTTTTCTCAAGAATATTTGGCCATGTCTAGGCAGAATAGTTCCAAAATTTAGACAGTCATTAACAGTCTTCTGTGTTTATATACATATACATGCTTAGTATATGTGACTATAATTTACATTCCACAGTGGCATAATTCCTTTGACTGTAGGTATTGCTTGTTGTATTTAATTTTTATCAGTGTTTTTTCACCCAAAATGCTATACCTCACTGGTCTCAGCTGATGACAGGTTTAGGAATATAATTGAAAGATCTTGTGAAGATAAATAACCCTCAAAACCCTATGTAAAGTTAAATAACCCCTTAAACTATTCAATTAGATCAGGCTAGGTTAGGTCACTTTTCTTGTAAATATGAACAACCATTGAGCACCCCAGGGTTGCTATTCCTTACAAGATCCGAATCTAAAAAAAGCCTCACAATTTTCATTGTATATTATCCATACCACAGGTGAATCTGCAGCTTTAAATGCCAGAGTCTTGGAGCTTCCCTATGCTGGAGAAGTAATTTCCATGTTTCTTCTCCTACCAAATCCTGCTCTTCCATTAGAAACTCGATTTGAAAGTATGGTTAGGAACTTAAATGGCAAAAACCTCATCGAAGCTCTCGACATGAACAAACTCACATTCCAAACTGTCGACATCCTTCTCCCGAAGTTCAGATTCCAGATGCAGATTAATGATGAACTGAAAGTAGTAAGTAATTAATTTTTTTACATATTTTGGCTCTTTATTTGTGATAGTATTGCAATGTAGGGTTTTTGAATCATTGAGAGAATAATTTACACGCCCAGCAACTAATTTGTATGTTCATACTGGTGACTTTGCCCAGCATATCCTTATCAAGTCTACACGATTATAAAGTTGTTTGTCGTTTTGTGTCACTATTAATCCTCATATGGCAGTGGACACCAGTTGGAGCTAGGGAAATGAAGCTGGATGCTCTTCCTCATACCCCACAGTAGATTCTATCACGAGTTTATCACTGCCCGAGTCGAGCACTCTCTCCACCGCCCTACTGTAGTCCCAACCATAATTAGAGCGCTTGACTTGGGAAATGACAATCCTGTGTTTGATCCCATTGCTGGACATGAGGAAGAACATCCAGCCTTAATTCCCCAGCTCTAGCCTGTCTGTGCCCACCCCCATTTGAATGGCGATTAATAATGAAACATTAAATGGCAAACAACCATGACCATAAACTAATGATGGAAAAAAGTGTTTCATTTAATAACACTGTGTCAGTATCCTTAGGGGAATGTGACCCCTGGATGAGCACATAACTAAGAATTCACATCTCCTTGCAGGCTCTTGCAAGAATGGGCATCATTGATCTTTTCGATGAAAATCTAGCCGATATGTCGGGATTTGCACTGAATGAAGACCTAAACATCGACAAGACAATCCACAAAGCTTTTATTGAAGTTAATGAAGAGGGAACGGAAGCAGCTGCAGCGACGGCCCTAATTTCTGTCCTTAGAGCCCATGATGCGAGAGAACCCAAGGTCATACAGTTTCACTGTAACGAACCCTTCCTCTTCCTCATTCACGATAACCAAACGAAAAACGTACTCTTCTTAGGAGCTATTAGGAATCCTCGAGGTTAACTACCAAGAAGGTTTACTGTACTAAATATGGTACATCTCCTCATACAATCAAAAGCACATTATAGAAGATCTCACTTCTTACAACCACGTATTCCAACAACACAGCATTCACTTGCTAGTGTCCCACAGTGGGCTCGATTGTCAATGCCGAGTTATGTATTTTAACCGGTTGGCTACTGTGGTCCCCTAAATATATTTCAGAAATATTTTTGTATATTATAAAATAATTTTTTGATAATATAAGTGCTATAAATAACATTTTGATACTGCAACATATCCTTGTAGTGAAAAGCATATTTTTTTAAATCTTTCTTAATCTCTATTATCATTATTTATTATTTTCTTGTAATTGTTTCTATGTACTGCATTATCCTTTATATTGTTTTATTCATCATATATACTGTACTGTAGTATTAGATGCAAAATGTTTTGACTATGCTATTATCAGTCGCATTTGTGTATCCATCTCTCTCTCTCTCTCTGATATTTGTAGATGTGAGCATATGCTCCTCCAATACCTTTCCTCTTGATAAGAAGCACATAGGAAGGAGGATTTAGGGGCTCCTGGGTAGCTTCTTGTGAGAGAATTGTTGTTTGTTTGTACATACATTAATATTAATCTGCAATATAAAGATGTTTACTAAATGAGGCCTCCATATGTTTACTATGTATTGTATATATATATTTACACTGTTCTTAGAAGAAAAAAAGATATAATTTTGATACAGCCGTTTCTTTGACCACAAACAGGAATCCCAGACAGAAATTTCAATGTATCAACTGTAAAAAAAATTTTTTTTGTTATGGTTCGTCCTTTGTACAGTATCTAGATATTGCAACTTCTTTTTAACTTGTGTCTGTGTTGTTGTTGTTGTCCATTCTGCGTCATTTTTAATCCCCATTTGAATAGGGGTTGACACAGAAAGGTTGGAGCTAAACTGTCGTTAGGTCCAGCACTAACCACTGCAATACTGTGGTCCCCATTAATTTATTCATTTATTGAGGTAACTATTTTGAATATTCACCTCAACAACAGAATAGTGGGGACTGAGGCACTGCAGTAGTTAGAGTGCTCAATTTGGGAAGTGGTAAACCCGATTTTTAGCCCACCGCAGGGCGTTACGATAGGCATCCTGCCTTAATTCCTCAGCTTCAACCTATCTGTGTGTACCCTTATAAGGGTGTAAAAAAAAAAAAACCTATTATTGCATTAAGGTTGAAGAATCCATTACTGTACTCTGTTAATTGTAAATTTGTAACTGCTCTTACAGTTGTGTATATTGGCATTTCGTCTGTTGTATACACAGTGTGCAGACTGTATTCTTTCCCAGTCTGGGAAATTCTCTCCCAATTCCTCCCCTGGGAGCCAAATGCCTACCATTAAGAGAGTCACTCATCTAAACCTGGAGTTACTGAAGTGATTGCCATTACTGATTTGTTTAATCTTACTTTCTTCTCAAAAAATCTGAAAAAAAAGTGTTTGCATTTTTGAAGTCTAACAGATAGAAAGAAGTCATAATAGAATCACATAGTTTTCCATCCACTGATTCATAATAGAATCACAAACTTCACTACAGTGGGTCATAAAGCAATCTCATAAATTTCCCTACATTGGGTCATAACAGAATCACAATTTTCCCTATACTGAGTCATAATAGAATCACTGAATTTTCCCAACACTGGGTCATAATAAAATCACATAATTTTCTACACTGAGTCATACTAAAATCACTTAATTTTCCATACACTGGGTCATAAGGAAATCTCAATTTTTCCAACACTGGGTCATAACAGAATCACATAATTTTTCCTTCACTGGGTCATAACAGAATTATATAATTTTCCCTACTCTGGTTCATAAGAGAATCACAATTTTCCCTATAGTGGGTCATAATAGTATTATAATTTTCCCCACACTGGTTCATAATAGTATTATAATTTTCCCCACACTGGTTCATAATAGAATCGCCTAAAACTTTCCTACAGTGGGTCATGAAAGAATCACATAAAATTCCCACTCAGGTTTATTTGATTTACATAATGCCACAAATATTACATTTATAAAATTATTGCAAAGAATATACACATATGTTACTAAATCAACAGTCTGTGTCCACCCCCGCTCAAAAGGGAATTCACACTGACATGTAAATTGGCAAACTATGCCAGCTTGAGTGTCGCTTTAGAAGCAAATATTCATCGTGAAGTACAAAATTGATGTCTATTTGGGAATAAAGAAGAAGAAGAACAGCAACAGAATAAGGAAGAGTGACATTTTAAGGCCTCGGGTCCCTATAGGCACCTAAAAAGAGGATCCTGGAAGTCATGTTTTCTATCAGGAGAAAGAGGAAAGGGCGGTTACACACGAAGACCCTATGTTTCAAAGGACCCATTCCTCTGAAGACATTCTTGAAGGTCTTGGCAGTTGCTACATCAATACCTCCTTCATCTACTTCAATGTACGTTTTGTGGGTGAAATGTCCAATGCTGACATTACCTTCGGGAGCGTAAATGGTGAAATCTGCTTCTTGTTTACTGAAGAGACTCTGGGCACCCAATTCAATCAGGGCCTGTTCAAGAAAAAGAGGGACTTTTCTTAACTGTATAGATTGGAATCAATTCTTTTTGACCATTCTTGATACATGAAATGAGGTGTGCACTGGCAACTTAATTACATAATCAGAGCAGTAGAAAAAGGGAGAGAACAGTAGGAACTCCACACTTACCTGTCTCAAGTTCAGACTAGCATCATACTGAATTTTAAACTTGGGAAGAACCACTCTGACTTCAGCGTGCTGCATTTCAGACAGCGCCTTGCGTAGTGTAGTTGGATTGAGGCTCTTAATTGAATTAATGATCCCTACAGAACCGCTGTTCAGAGGAGGGAGAAGAATGTACATAGAGACAGATCGCCCTGCATAAGGCATTTCTAGAATTTGGACTCCAAGTTCTGCTGATTCACCTACAAGAAAAAATAAGCCTTTATTGAGATTTCATTTACAGAGGAAAATCACTAACACAACTTATGACAAAAATATGAACCAAGAGGGTTATGTAATGACAAGTTTATTGAGCACTGCTATTGAAATATTTACTTTTTTACATGTTTTCTCAAATAAATACAATATGTACTTTGAGATGTCAAAGACTGAGAATCTGTATCAAAATGGCTATATAGAAATCCTAGTTATTAACAATAAAAAGTACCAATTCTCTTCTTCATAGAACATATAAAAACTTTAAAAATTGCTCTAGCTATATAATATCATGTAGAACACAAAAGAAAATCTCATGATAATAACAAACTTCTATATTTCACCTTCTCTAGCAAATAAGCATTCTAATAACTCATCTACAGTTTCAGAGTGACACAGGTATGTGGTGCTCCATCTTTAAAAATTACCTTTGGGTAAATAACAGCACTTACCGTAATTAAAATGACCTTTTTGGGTCATGGTTGTAACATCTACATAATCATCCAGAGATAGGTAGAAGGGCTGAATACGTGTCGAGGATGACTTGAAAGGGAATAGCCAAGTGCCTTTGTGGGCACCTGCACTGGCTAGAACCATACTTGTGTCCAGCAATTCGTTGGGTTGGTAGAGGGATTTTATTATGCCGCCAGTGCTTGAATATATCCAATTGTTAATGTCAATGGCTGATCTATAAACCTGCAAATACAAAATGGAGATCAAGTCACAGGCAAAAAGGGCAAACAATAAAAGTCACAATTTTTGTCAGGAAAAAAATCACAGCTATAAAAATCACAGGTTAGGGAAAATATTTCTCTTGTGACTTTTTTCTGAGATTTTTTTTTTAACCTGGATCCAGATCAAGATATTGTGTGGAGAGCTGCTTTGAGTATGCTGGACATAATACAAGAATACATATATTCATTGCTATATTCTCAACTGAAATATATACAGCAATTCTTATTTCCTCTTACACATTATGTATACCATTCATATGACTGGCTATGTAACTATGTCAAAATATCTTAAATCCAGGCCTTACATTTGAGAAATCTTGCACCACAAGAGCATTGCTGAGAAGTGATTCAACACACGGTCTCAAGTCTCGTTTACTTCCAATATAAGCTCTTGCATCTAGGCTCAAGCCCGAAGTGTTGTTTCTCTCCGTCTGGTACCTTTGTTTGGATAAAAAAAAATAAAATAAGTAACTTTTTGGGTTAAGGACTGGCTACAAATAACCGACCTCCTGACCTATATAGTCCCAGAGCTTTGAATATAAATTATGCGATATGGTTTTGAGAAAATGTAAATAATATACATAGAGAATCAAATGAATAAGTAAATAAGCAAATAGGTAAATAAAATTAGAATAGGTGTTTGTAATAATAAAAATTCCCAACAATAATGCTTGTGTTATATGAAGAGTATTTTGTAAATAAGTATTAAGACAAAGATGCAATATTTATTCATAAATAAAAAGTTAAAAACATTCGAAAAATATTTGATACCTGGATATATTTTTAATCAAGAATATTATAATAATACTAATAATAATAATAATAATAATGATAATAATAATAATAATAATAATAATAATTACAATCGATCCAGGTAACTCCACACTTTAAGGGCTGATATCTTGTCTTTGGACCCCAGTACCGCCTCCAGTTCCTCCTGAGTATTTCCTGAGGAGCCAAAGTATGCCAAAGATAGGGATTTCCATAGGGCATAAGGAGAGATAACATAATTCCTGGTGTCGCTGAAGGGGAAGAGCTGTTTGTGAAGGTCCAGGGCGAAGCGAGTGACTGCAGAGAATTCTCCTGCGGTAGGTACTGCTACTTTATCATTCTGGGAGAAACATTGACAAGAGATTCGTTTGGCGAAAAGGCATAAAGAGATAATCAAAAAAGGTGAATTTAGTTTCATACTGATTGCTTGGTCTTGTTGAATATTTAATATATGTTTATTTTTGTTATTTAATTGGTTTGCAGAGACAATTTTTGTTTCTTTTTCTTCTTATTGGTCAGTTTCTTTCAATGATATTTTCTGTTTTGTTTCTTTGGGATTTTTGGAAGAGTCCTGAGAACACTTTTTTATATTTTTTACTTTTATTTCTTTCTTCCGTGATTTAATTTCTGTAAAAAAATTATAAAAAATCAAGACGCAATTAATTATGCACAACTCAAAACTATTAATTGATGATAATAAGTTAATTAGCATTCAGTTAATGAAAAATAATACTTTATGTGAATCCAATGCAGTGAAAATAAGGAAATTTCGATTATTTGCACACAAAAAACTATTTCTTTATCAACTCCGAGACAATGAAAAAACTCAATTTCTTGACAAACTGATTAACACAATGAATAAATTAATATAATAATTCCATAACAATAAATAAATAACTAAAAGCAAAAGATTATTAAAGCAAAAAAATCTCAACTATTTATGTCTTTATTCAGCTTTTTACTGATAACACTGAAGATGAAAAACGCGATTTTCTAAGCAAGCTTAAAACCACAGGGAATTAATTCATACACAACGAAGTGAGGAACGAAACTGGAAACTGGAACCTGGAATCATAAACTCAGTTGGGCGCAACTCCTCCCCTTGAAGGCTGCAAGACACTTCCAGTCCACATGTTACATCAGAATAACCTATTTATGCTGTTAATTCCATAAACAAATAAAGATATACAAGTTAATTAACAAATTTCTAAGCCTTCTATGCCTAATTGGGCTGTTTATATAAACAAATAAATATATAATAGCTTAAGAATTATTTTTCTTATATTTTGTTTACTCAAGATACCAGTATGCTGGATGCTTACGCATGCTATTTAAAACTAATTAAATATTATACAATACTTTATACATAATTGTGTATTTTTTTTTATTCTTAATTGTATATTCTGGTTTAATGTTATATGAAATCCATTGTATTTGCAATAATAATATCCTTTTTCGAGTTATTTCTTCATAATAAACAAGATTTTTATTCAATTTCTGATGTTATTTCTTATAATATATATTCTAAGCAATTATTTCAAATTCATGGTATCTGCCATTATATTGTATTTTTTCGAGCTATTTCTTCATAATAAACAAGATTTTTATTAAATTTTTTATGTTACTTCTTATAATGTAAGTTCTAAGCCATTTTTTTCCTAATCAATGTATTAGACAATTTTTTTTTAATTTTCAGTTAATTTCTCAATACTTAAACAAAATTTAGTTTTCTTTCAAGTTGGCCACAACAATGCTGGGGATTCCAGGCCAAAACATCTGCCAGGGAGTGCCGTTATTATTAGTGGTGCCATCACCATGGTGGGAAGGGGGCCACAGGTAGTCGACCATCACCTGTTGCATCTTTATGACCGTAATGTTTTCTCGAAGGGGCGGCCCCAAGACCACAGACCCAGAAAGAAAACAGGAAGAATAACAGATGGAGGGCGACCATGCATTACGTATTATCTAGCACTCAGGAAGAAGGCGAGGATGAGTATGTCGGTTTGTTTATGGAAGAGTAATAGGAAGTTTGTTGGCAAGAATGATAAATGCTGTGATTGTACGGAAGAGGAGTGGAAGTGTTTGCAAGAATGATATATATATTTTTTTTTTTAGGAAGAGGAGTGGATATTTGTTTTTACACATCAGGAGGAATGCAAGTATAGCAATGTTTGGTTTAAGGAAGAATAGATATTTTTTTTATTATTAATTTGATTAGAGACATTCGTATGGAGGTATATTTTAATAATAATAATAATAATAATAATAATAATAATAATAATAATAATAATAATAATAATAATAATAATAATAATGTAAACATTTACTTCCACATCCCCAATTGAAAAAAAAAATGAAAATTATTATAATACAGTACAGTATTAAGTTTGGTTAGGTTAGTTCATTGAGAGTGTAGAAGTAAACATATAGCTATAAAAATAATTATAATAATAATAATAATAATAATAATAATAAAAACAAGGTACTGTACTGTATTACTTAAGTAGGTCGAATAGCTCTGCAATTATTCAGTAATTTATGATTGTAATTCTTCACTGAGAGTAAATATATATATATATATATATATATATATATATATATATATATATATATATATATATATATATATATATATATATATATATATATATATATATATATGCTAAAACATGAAACATATTTTACCCCTGGCCAGGATTCGAACCTAAGACACATAATTACTGTGTCAAAATGCAACCAACTACACCACTGAAGGTCTAAAAGAAGAAGCTAACCTCTCAACTAAACGTTCAGCAAGGGAATGCACGCATTCTTCTGTAAACTTGTTGTTCATTTTACAGCTTCTTCCCAACCTCATTTGTGGTTTTATTTCCTCAAAATCCCATGATATATAGGCATCAGAAGTGTTTAAACAAGAATATTAGACCTTCAGTGGTGTAGCTGGTAGCACCTTGAAAGTAGTTTAGTGTCTTAGATTCGAATCCTGGCCAAGGGCAAATTATGTTTCATGTTTCCGCATATGTTAATGTGTTTGTTTGATCACTGTTGATGCCTATATAGCATGGAATTTGAATTAGATACGAAAATGAAACCACGAGTGAGGTTGGGAACAAGCTGTAAAATGAACAAAAAGTATGCAGTACAATGTGTTCATTCCCTAGCTTAAAAGTTAGTTGAGAGGTTAGCTTCTTATTTTAGACCTTCAGTGGTGTAGTTAGTTGCACTTTGACACAGTAATTATATGTCTTAGGTTCAAATACCGGCCAGGGGCAAATATATATATATATATATATATATATATATATATATATATATATATATATATATATATATATATATATATATATATATATATATATATATATATATATATATATATATATATATATATATATATATATATATATATATATATATATATATATATATATATATATATATATATATATATATCAAGAAGTCACATTTATATTTTATTAAAGGATGCCCAGCTATATCGCACTCTGCAATTTTAGGCAAGTTTAATATAGTTTAGACCAATTACCCTTCCTATTGATTTATTTATCTGCATTATTTGTAACTTAGGAGCAATTATTTCAGTATATTTCTGAGAATTCCTTCTCTGAGGTTGGCTCCAAGTAACTCCACATTAAATATCAACCATTTTACTTAAAAATGCTGTTATGGCATAGGTAGGGCTATATCTTTTTATATGGGTCACAACTGATGAAGAAAAACATATGAAAAGCTTTATAAAATTTTTTCAAAATACTTGTACATCACTGATTCAGGATAAGAAGGGAGGCAGGTTTTTCGTTGAGATGCTGACGACAAACTTAAGGTATTTGCAAACATACTGTAATAATTGTGTTGATGATTATATTCAATATATCTAACCTAAGTTATAATCTGCATATCAATGAACAAACCGGCAGGAGGTGACACGTACAAGACAACACCAAAGTCAGATCAATTATACTCTTCAGATATCTGGAGTTCCTTACTGATGTAGGATCCAAAACAAATTTTAAAGGAGATCTCATACTAACTTCAATCCTCTTCTTCCATTTCTGGACATGCTTATGTATCACGAAGTTCACTTCATGCATTAGGTACTCAAAAGATAAGCAGTGATAGGAATAGATATATGTGTACTATGTAATCAAAATCACATTCATGTGGTTTAGAACTTAAAAAATTTTGTTCATTCTATAATTTGACATGACATATTTTCGGATTTTACTCTACCATGATTAAGACCATGGACAATGGGGGCCATTGTGCTAAGTGGCTTGATAAAAAGACTTAGACTACTAATACCAAGAAGACATTTTGTGGAACAAGCTGTCTAGAATAGGGAAATAATACTAAGAAGCAAGCACCACCTAACACGTACAGTACAAGTAATATGCACAAATACTCTGACAAACCAAAAGACAGATAGCATGAAACAAGGAAAAGCATTTATTAAAACTGTTATTAACAACTTTCATGCAAATAAAACTCACCTTTTATATAATGCAGTAGAATTATGCAACATTTTGCCATATTTCTGTCATATAAGAAGATATAATGATGAATTTCCTGATTATTTATGAATATTTTTCACTTTGAATAGGGTGAGATGACAAGGGGGAGAGAGAGCCTTCCCAACGCTCTGTTGTTGTTGTCGTCTGAAGAGTTTCACATGTGAAAGATGGCTGACCTGAAGAGGAATATTTCGTGAGCAAAATCATATTATTGCTTATACCGTGTAATTTACATTTCCAACGACTAATATAATTCTTATAAATTATGTAAATTAGTAACTTATATCCCTTAGAAGCCTTAAATATGGCACACAATCATCATTATTGAAAAAAATCGAGTTTGAAGAATATTAATTTTGTTCCATATTTACATCCTGATTATTAGGGTGCCAAGTAGTTAATTTACTTTTATTCAAAATACTCCCTTACAAGGATATATTAACAAAATTTGTTTACACCACATTATTCTACATTTAAAAACCGTCTTTTTGGTATATATTACTCAAGGATTTTGTTTCTAAATAAAATTGTCACGGAAAAGAGTTGCCAGGCCGTGTTTTGGTTTTTGAATAAAACGCACGAAAAAAAAATTGAGAATTATATGAAAATTTTTACATATTTCTGCTTCTAAAAATATATTCTATCTTTCTGACCTATTGAAAGTACAAAAATCCATACTGAATTGTCCTACGTTTTTAATTTTGGCGCCAATATGAATAAACATTAAACAGCAAGCCTTATAAAAGCTATAGTAATACAATAAATTATTATAAAGTAAAAACAAAACGTATATTGTTTTGAATATATAATAAAAATGTATTACAAAATAAATAATAAAGTATTCTAATAAACATTCAGAAACGCTACACAAACTCAAGAAATATAATTTTATACTCACATGTTTTTATTAACTGAGATTGATCTATCATGGACAGGCATCAATGACAAGTCATCCAGCCCCTTCTGATAACAGAAGGGTCTGGCATAGTCCACATTGCAGCAGGGCCATTTGAACTTAGTCTTCATTGGGAAGGGAGAAATCGGAAAAAACAGATGTTGGGAGGTTGTTCATAGAAGTGTGTTGTCATTGCATGACTAAATGGAATGGAGACTTACCTGGGTATGGATCTGATAGTGGAGGATGGTTTGGGGTGGGAAAGGGAGAAGAGAAGACAGTACAGTATTTGTATTTAATCTGTGTATGATAATGTGTTTAGGTGTTCTTTTAATGTTCCCTGGTGTGTGTTCTAGAGTATTGTGGTGTGTTATAGTGAGGTTATGCCAAAGCAGGGCTTGCATATTCCATCACTGAACATATATATTGTTGTATACTGCTGTAATGGTTTCTGTATTGTGTCTAACTGCTACATGGGCATGTGACATGAGGGCATTAAGTCTTGGTATGTACATGTTTTTGATGTTTGAGACATGTATGTTATACCAGAGATTTTAGGTGTGTCTGTATGTTAAAGGATGTTGTTTATAGTGATGTGTGGAGTGTGATGTTCTGCTGTACAGTTTGTGTGGAAAGTGACTATGGATAAAGCTGGCACTAATTTTAGTCTGTTTGTGGTGAACTAATTGTGATATGTGTTGAGGTAGGGCTGAAGGAGGTCTACAGCTGTGTTTGCATTTCGATGTGTACATGTGTCATGTTATCTGCCTAGGAAGATATGTGTACTTGGGATGAGTGCAAAGTGGGTAGCTCACCATAATAACAGCCTTCTCAGGTCTCATCTCAGTCATGCTAAAATGTTTTTTTTTTCTCCATTAGCTTTTAGTCGATTTCACCGTGGGTCACAGCATCCTGAAATAGAATGAAAAAGGTCATATCTTGGGCGAAACAAGGAGTCCCAAAATCCAGCTATATCAGGCAGGGTGAATACTTGTAACCTGTCAATATCATAATTTTTTTTATAATTTTCAAGAAAATGACGACTGAAGCCCAAACAGAAACTACCTCTCTCACTGATATAGGTTAGGAAGTTCTTCTAACAATGTCAAGGTCTTCCTTGAGGATACACTACTCCATGTGAAAATTTTAAGGGATTAAAACTTACATATACTGTATAGTTAAATACATCTTTCTTATGTATCATAAAAGTTTCTGTGTTCTTACCCTAAACCTTTAAAAAAAATACAAAGGAAGGGATGAAATCTATTTTTTTTTCCAGATAACTGCAATCACTACTATCTGAAAACAATGCAATAGTAGTATACTGACTGAATGTGTACACTTCTGTATTTAAGATATGGTCATAAAATACATAAGTACTTGGAAGATTTTAGGCGATTGAAAAATGATTCATTATATTGGGCCCAAGACTCCGTACAGGATCAGAATATGTAGTTGAATCTGAATTATAGATACAAAAAAATAATACTGTAGCCTCATCGGTTACATCCCCCCCCCACAGGGTATTAAAGATTCCCTTGCCTCTCATACACCACCCTAACTGACTACCATACCCTGAAGATGGAACCCTTTCTACCACCTCCATCAACTAAATGGGCCTAGCTTAAAAACCATAACAAACTCTTCTATGTTGATGAATCTGGGAATTGGTTGAAACATGGTATTAATTAATTAACAGAATACCAATCCATATTCGAAGGTCTCACTTTACGGAATAAAACATCCTAAAAATATAATGAAAGTCTACACTCACTTGAATTTCAGGAAGTATGAATTGCTGCAGAAGCAAATACAGTCAATCTTGGTACCTCTGAAAGGTGTTTCCAAAAACAGACACATCTGTAATGGATCAAAGCACTTATAAACATGAGTTACAGATGAGGGAGAAAAATTATGCATTAATCTTTATATGTCAACACTTTAATAACATATGATGCCAATGTTAAAGTATGAGTAACTAATGACAGATGTAAATATAATTATTAATCGATAGAATACAAACTTCAATATACTCAAGTGCGTTATTTGTTAATTATTTACATTTAACCCTACGAAATTCAATTCTAACTGTTCTCAGACAAACCCTTTGCTATATGTAAACTATGTATAACACACCAGGACTCCTTTTTTATTTAGTAATACAAAATATAAATTAATGTGGACAACCTTGAATAGACAAAGTGAAATATGTTGCACTTCGAAGAAAGGAAATCTGAATGAAAGGGACATATGAATATTTAATATCAAAGATAAAATGGCGTCTATTCCCAATATGCAAAGAGTATATATCTCTCTAATAATTTCTCTGCAGTACCTATATCTCCATGAATAAAACCCAAAAATCTTCAATAATCTTGCTCACTGAGAAGCCACTATTAAGAGGAGGAATCCTAACTCTTATAAATTATTTCAAAGTTAGACAAGTTGTCTGAATTAACAGAATTAGAACAAAAATCTTGACGGCAAATAGACAAATAATAACTTTAAGGCCAGCACATCCAGGCCAGGTGACCTCCAGCATACAGAGGCGAAGAGGGATTCTACAACATTTTTGCCAAAATTTATCTCTTTAAATGGCGAACTACTCCCATGGAATGACATGAAAGTTGGAAGATCATATGGATGGCATTCACAAGCAGTCTGCTCTGCTGGGGTGTCAGGGATCCACCTGAACTACTTCCATGGAAATACATGAAAGTTGGAAAATCATATGGATGGCATTCACAAGCAGTCTGCTCTGCTGGGGTGTCAGAGATCCACCTTGATACTTTTGATCTATTACATATGCCAGAAAGTGGGAGGGTGTCAAAGCTATGTTTATTCTTTACTCAAAATATCCGTATTTAGGTCTTAGGTTTGTACTTTTATTACTTCTAAAAACTAATATAAAACTGAAATAGCCTGAATTTTTCCATCAGAGTAAATTCGAAATATTAAACTATTTGGTTACTACTGAAGTCTCAATATACTAGTCATAGTCCCCCTTATAAGAAGGGTGGCTGAGTAAAAGCAGAATATCTTGAGTCTTTGTAAGGAGATAATACAGAAGAGGGGATTTCTAGTCCCCTCACTCTGCTCCATTAAAGTCAACTTTTATAACATGCAGGGGAACATAGAAGTATTTTTACCCCCTCCCGGAGGGGGAAGTAATCAAATACCAGCACATAATAGGTAAATCATTACCAAAGAGTAGAATGACATTTATTTCCATTGGAATAACTTGCTAAGCTGTATATTTAACTAAATGATATTAGACATTATCAAATTTTGTAAAAAAATAAAAAATCATTGACTTAAATCATGAAATTTTACTCTAATTTAAATCATTTTATTTAAATCATAGCAACCCTGCCCAGTCCAGACTTTTTTTTTGTATCATCTATATTGCATGAAGGTATGCAATAATTTATCCTACATATGTATGTACCTCTTTCAGTTGTTTTCTTCTACGTGCAGGTGACATGAGCTTAGTATTTTACCTCCTTGATCAGGGGACAAATGAAGTAAGCATAAAAATAACATATTGTTACTGATCACCAGTAAACTTTTCCTAGGCAAGTTCATACAGGTCAAATTATAGGGCGGTTTACACGGTCAAACGGTTCGTTGAAGTGATGTTCGAACGTGTGAACGAGGTATTTGGTTGTCGAACACGTTTGTCGAACGCGTTCGACAACCAAATATCCCGTTCACACGTTCGAACATCACTTCAAACACTTGTCTGTCGAACCGCGTTCGATGAACCGTTTGACCATGTAAACCCCCCTTATGATAAATATATATGTAATAACATTATTCTATTAATAACAACATATAATGAAACTACTCCTAAAGAGTACCATTTATATATAAATGACACTGACCAGTTATATAACTAACTATTCACTGCTTTATGCATGTTGAGTGAAACTTGGATGCTGACCACTCGACAAACATGCTGAATCTAGAACTCTGGTGATACCTATTTAAAGAAGTTTGGCCACAACTTAAAATAACACCACAAGCACTGACACTGCTTTAATAAAAAGAAAATACTTTGTCTAAGGCCATTGTTTAATGGAGGATATGACAATGGTATTGGGCCAAGCAAGCTTCATTTGGTTGCCTTTATAAATGTAAAGCTTACCTCTCTCAATTATATGCAGTAGAATAGAGTAGAATAGAATATGTCTGACATGCTGAGATCTTCAGTCAAAAATGGAGCTGCCTCGTGTTTTCGGTCTTTACTGCTGATAAAGAGCGCAAATTTGACAAAAGACACTACTGAAAAAAAAAATAACATTTTAAGGACACAAGAACACAACAATTATCCGGGATATTAATAAATTTAAAGTTAAATACCAAACAGTTCAATTCCTTAGCATCAGCATTAGCCAAACATAATTAAAATTTGAAGGTTACTGATGAGATGAAGGACAGAGGAAAAGTAAAGTGCCAAACCATATACCTAACACATAGCTGTGGCCCTAGCCTCCTCTCCAAACATATGAATACAATGATCTCCATTGACAGACTGACTTCCCTGCTTTTTTTTATATATCATTACACTTAAATTGTATCTAAGACGAAAAATTTAAATATTTTCATTACAAGAGTATGGCATGTTTGGTTAGATTAGCAAAGGCTCAGTCTGAGGGGCAAACTATTTTGAGTTATTTAAGATAATATTAGGTTTCTTAATAGTTAAGTGAGTTCCACCTCTGTTAAGGAACACTTTCATAATTGGCATGAAAATATATATCTTTGATCAATAATGGTTTCCTTCATTGTGTTTTCGTGTCTTTTATGAATGTATTAAGACCTGATAGGCCTTAAGTGTAAACTCAGAGATAGATTCAAAGTTCATTAAAAAAAAAAGTTTTTGAAGATATTTACTTTCACACCCCCAGTAAATAAAACATTGAAAACATATCCAAAACCACTACAAATGTAAAAAGTTCAAGTATCAACTCATTTCTCAACTGTAGTATGAATGAAGCTAACATTACAATAAAACTTTAAAAGATTTCCAACCTGGGGTTGTGAAAAGAAACATTTACCAAATTTTGTGATAAAATACACTTGACATTTGAATGTACACAAACTAAATATTACACACCTTCAGAGTATAAAATTTAGGTTAAGATACACTTTATGTACCCTTTGAGTGACTACCTCTTTAAATTTGAGTTGGGTTAGGTTAGTTACTTTAGGTTATAAAAGTTAATTTGCTTAGGTAGACTCCTGGCTAGTACAGTGGTAATGTGCTAGCCTCAGATTCGCGAGGTTGACGGATCGCGCCTCGTCCAGGCAAGAGAATTTAAGCTGTTTACTGGGGAGGTTACTTCTGTGGCTGGGCACCACAGTGAGGGGGTTGGGGTCTGTGCCGGATGGCGACCACCCTATAGGTCCTCCATTACCCATTCCACCCATCCAAGGATGGAGAATCTAAAACAGCATATGCTTAGGTTAGTAAATAGATGAGGTGAATAATACGAATCCTTACCAAAATGTTAGTGAATCCTTATCAAAATGTTAGTTCACCATCTCAAAGCCCTGGGTTAAGTGTAAGTAATTAAAATAGTACAGTACATAAGAACATAAGAAAAGAGGACACTGCAACATGCCTACTGGCTAGTACAGTGGTAACGCGCTGGCTTCGCATTCATGAGGTCGAAAGATCGGTTCCCGTCCAAGACCGAGAGTTTAAGCTGTTTACTGGCAGGAACTGCTGTGGGTGGACACCACAGTGGGGGGTTGGGGCTTACCCTGGCTGACGAATACCCATTGTATTGAAATGGAAATAAAGTATTATTATTATTATTATTATTATTACTAGTACACACGAGGCAGCTCCATTTTTGAATGAAGATCTCAGCATGTCAGACATATCCTATTCTACTCTATTTTTTTTTTTAATGCACAAAGCACTAACTTATTCATACCAACCCTTCATCTGTCATATGCCTGTCTAACCTACATTTGAAGGTGTCCAAGGTATTGGCCTTTATTATACCACTAGGAAGCCTGTTCCGTGTATTAGCTACTCTATTAGCAAACCAATTTCCTTTCTGAACCTAAATTTATTAAGTTTAAACCCATTATTTCCAGTTCTGGTTTGATCATGAATTTTTTAAACTTTATTAATATCACCCTTGTTAATCCCTTTAAACCATTCATGCACCTCAATCATATCCCCCCTAACTCTATGCCTCTCTAGAGAGTGCAGATTAAGTTTTTTTTTAGCCTGTCTTTGTATGATAGATTTCTGATATTGTGTACCACCTTGGTCTTTCTTAGCTGCACTCTCTCCAAGGATTCAATTTCCATCCTATAAGAGGGTAACCAGAATTGCACACATAATCCAGATGGGGCCTCACTAATGCAGGATAGAGCTGCAAATAACCTTTTCCATCTTATTGCTACCACTTCTTGAGATAAATCCTAAATTTGTTTTTGCTTTGTTTCTGACCGCAGTACATTGCTCTCTTGGTTTAATATTACTACTCACAAGAACTCCTAAATCCCTCTCACACTGAGTGCTCATGATTTCATGGTTATTTAGCTTATAACTCATATTATCTATTATAGTACCTATTATTACTACTTTACATTTTTTAACATCTTCTTTTCCATTTATAATTCTACCTATTATAGTGTCATCTTCAAATTTACTTTGGTTACTACTGATATCCGAATCCAGATAATTTAGATACATGAAGAATAATAGAGGACCAAGTACTGAGCCTTGTGGTACTCCGCTAGTAACTGAGCCCAACTCCGATTTCTCTCCATTTATGCAAACCCTCTGTTTCCTGTCCATTAACCATTCTTTGGTCCATCTGAGAATATCACCTCCTATACCATGAGCTTCAAGCTTTTTAACTAGTCCATTATGAGGAACTTTATCAAAGTTTTACTAAAATCTAGATACACTGTATCGAACTCTTTGCCACTATCTACTGCCTCGTAAACTTCTGAGGAAAAAGACAGTAAGTTTGTAAGACACGAAAAATCCTTCAGAAACCCGTGTTGTGAGAATTTTATCAGTCTGTGTAATTCTAGATGTTCCCTTATTTTATTTGCAATGATGGATTCTAGAATCTTACCCACTATTGATGTTAAACTTACAGGTCTATAGTTTTTCTTTTTAACCCGTTCTTCTTTTTTAAATATTGGTACCACATCTGCCAGTTTCCACTCCTTGGGTACCAATCCTAATTTTATTGAATTATTGAGTAGTGCAATTAGTGGACAAGTAAGCTCTGCCTTGCACTCCTTAAATACTCTAGCATAAATTTCATTAGGTCCCGGAGATTTATGAGCCTTTAGTTTATCTATTTCTTTTATTACATCCTCCATCGTGATATTTACTGTATTAAGTATACTGTATAATCGGGACTGTCTGTGTATATGGATTCTACCTCTGAAATATATTCCAAGTTTTTATTGGTAAATACAGATAAGAAATATTAATTTAAACATGTACACATCTCTCCATCATCATCAGTGATATGACCGTTGGCTACCTCAACTGGTCCAACTTTTCCATACATTTAGCCTGATAGTGTTGATAAAAACCTTTAGGATTATCTTTAGCTTCTGCGATTTTAACTTCGTATTTTCTTTAAGACTCTCTAACTTTCTTTTTAACTTCCCTGCCTCAATTGCTCTTCACCTTTTTTAGTCTCCTGTATATTCCTCTTCTAATACCTATAAGATTCTTTATTCTGTTGTCCATCCATTTAGAGTCATTTTTTCTTGATCTGAATTGTTTCATGGGAATACTGTATAGTCTTTCTGACTATTCTTATGAGTTGACAAAATTTTTATATTCTTCATCCAAATTCATATTACCTGACGGACTGGTATTATTACCTGTGAGAGAATTTACTGTACTGATCTCATCTTGTGGTAATCCTTGACCTGTGGTACCCCCTTCTTGGACTAATCTGCTACCTGCGATCTGACCTGCTGGATTAACTGCCCATCTCTGTACTCCAGAAATCCCTTCCCAGACCTCATTAGATAATTTAGTTTTTAACCCCTCGAAATCTCCTGCTCTAAAGTCTGGAACAACACTCTTATTTTCCTTAATACTTTCCTTTGAAAAGTAAGTTGAATTCAATGAATTTATGGTCACTGTTACCCAATGGCTCACCAATTTCTATATTTTTAACCATGTTTTCTCTATTACTGAGAATTAAATCCAGTATATTATCCCCCGAGTTGCTTCTAGTACATGCTGAGAAATAAAATTGTCTTTAACTACAAGTTTTCTAAAATAAAATCAGCTTCATGTATACTGACACCATCTTCATAATTTCTTGTGCTTTAAGAGGTTAGAGCACATGCTGTCTTACTACTCTTTAAAATAAACATTTCAAGATCAAGGAATGGTGAAGTTTAACAAATGGACCCATCTCAATTTGGGGAATCAATTATATTTTTCCCATGGATTTAATGGTGTGTTTTGAATGAATATGATCATGAAACTAGCCAGAAAATCTGTGCTAACCTTACTCGAACCAAACCTAACTTAATCAAAAGAGTAGTAATTTACATATTCTCAAGATATTTTATGTTTTTGAATGAATATGACCATGAACTACAATTTTAGGTTAGGCTAGCATACACTTTCCAACAGTTTTCGTGGTCAAATTCATTCAAAACGCATCTAAAACCTTAGGAAAATTAAATTTTCACCTCCAAATTGTGACAGCTCCAATTGTAAAAAAGATTTGGGTAGTTTACAGTTTAGCGGGGCATGCTAAGAGGTTAGGTAAGTTTTTTAGTTAGGAGAGTAAAAAATTGTTTCGTATACCTATTTTGGTTGTGTATTCATCTGCCAGTTCTCTAGTCAGAGCCTATCGCCATCTATTGGTAGGTTTTGAACATTGGTATGGCCCGCTAAACTGTAGGTTCCATAGATTTCTCCAATGAAAATACACCACCATACTGAACGAGTTCAAGGTCTGCTATTCCACCCATTTACATCACTTCCAAGGCCCCAAATGTCTGATGCCTACTTATGAAACACGATAGTATTATATAAGACTCCATAAAGGTTTGTAGACGAGAAAAAATACTACTAAAAAAAAAAAAATACAAGGTCCTCTATGGACAAGTGTCTGGAAGCAGCTCCCAATAGCACTTTTGCTATATTCGCCCTACAAGATTCCATACATGATGAAACAACTTACTTTATTTAACGCGGAATTAAATTCTAAACACTTTTAGACCACGAGATTAATTCGAATCGACTCGAACTACAATATAAATATAATATAAATAAGATGGCCACGCCCCACCTCCATGAAGGGCTCCTCTCAAGGCATTTGTTAAATCTCTAATTAAAAACTTTCAGGCTAAAAATACTCACCTTACATAATATAATGTAGAATTATGCTACGTTTTATCCCATTCCTGTAATAAGAGAAGATATGAATAAGGCTTTCCTGATTATTGGCGAATATTTTTCATTTCGAGTAGGGCGAAACCGAGAGAGATGGACAACATTCTCCACGAGCAGATGACAATGTTACTGTTGAGTCATAAGGAAAATCATAACTTATATACACGTATATTTAATTTTTTAATACATGGGTTGTATTAATTTTAATATATTCATTATTTATTTGAAATATACATATTAAGTAATCTATAAAAAGTTCAATTAGCTATAACTAATATACGATAAAATATTCACATGTGAAAAATGGCAGACCTGAAGAGGATTAGTTCGTGAACAAATATCGTATGACTGTTATAACGTCTAAATCATTTTATTATAAGAGTAATATAGTAGATAAGAAATATATAATATTACAAAGCATAAACAAAATGTGTAGTGTTTTGAATATCAAATATAATTATTTTATTTTTAATATAATAGGATACCACAGTGAGTACCCTAAAAATCTACACAAACTCAAGAAATGTCATTTTTTTCTGACTGGTAACACTGCTTTTTGTCGTCTGCTGCAGCAGAATGGATAATTCTTAAAATAATTACAATTCGAATTTCATATCAATCATTTCAAAATCTTTGCTTTCTGGTTCATTTATAATAATCCACAAGTGAAAAAATCTAACTTCGATGTACAATTGTATTATAATTTCCGATGTTGATCCTTTGCTGTATTTAGAAATAAATAATAAATTGTATAATTTTGAATTGTACAATTTTTCATTAGGCCTAAATTTTAGAGAATATAATGAAAAATTGTACAATTCCATATTCAAAATTTAGAGTCTAAAACTCGACAAGAATGAAAGAAATATAATTTTCCATATATTTTTAGTGCTGCTTTTGCCGACTATGAGAGTGTATGGTCAATATTGCTTCTCAATTTTCGCAATTAGATCCCTTTTGAATACCACACAAATAAAAATTATTCCTTTTTATCCTTCAACATTATTTACATTTAAAAAAAAAAAACATTAAGAGGATTAGACCATGAAGGGTTTGAAAACGCGAATTTTAGTGATAAAGTTTGGACCCTTGACGTAAATAATTAAGTGACAGATAATTTCACGTCTACCATTTTGATGTCGGCTACCCCCACTTTTAAAGGGGAAACAGCCACGGTATATGTATGTATGTATGTATGTACCATTTATCACTTATTTTCGTCCCTTTGTGATGTTCATTTTAAGTGTACCACAATGTATTTAAGTAGTTTATGAACGCATTCATCTTGGCGAAGCATTAGCACTCGAGGATTTAACCCTGAGACTTAAAATTGCAAATTCCTAATTCATTGGTTAAAATGTGAGTTTAAAGGCCAATTTCAAATTATAGCCATGACTTGCCGTCCATATACCAAAGCCATATTCCCCCTCATAAGGAGGGTGGCTGAGTCAAAGAGAATACTTTGACTTTTTGTGGGAATTAAATACAGAGGAGGGGGTTCCCAGCCCCCTCGCTCCGCCCTATTTAGTCGACTTTTAAGACACGCAGGGGAACACGGAGGAAGTTCACACTGTCATATTTTCAGGCAGGGTTTTATACAATCGTGGTGCACAATCAGTAAAAGCTCTACTACCAATGTCCTTATATGCTCTCGAGTTATAAAATGGAACCGATCAGGAGACGGGAAGATACGAGCTTTGGGCTCTTTCTCGTAAACACAATTAGGTAATTACACACAACTTCTTTGCAGGGCGTAAAGAAATACTTTTTCAGTGTAAGAGTAGTTGATAATTGGAATTGGCTAAGCGAGGAGGTAGTTAATGCTATCTCAATCCATAGTTTTAAGGACAGGTATGATAAGTATCACTAAGTACAAAAAGGAACCGATCAGGAGACGGGCAGATACGAGCTTTGTGCTCTTTCTCGTAAACACAATTGGGTAATTACAATTAGGTAATCAAATGTAAGGGTAGCCTTCAGGCACATGGACAAGGAAATGTTCAGAAATATTTATGTAACCTATGTGAGGCCAAAACTGGAATATGCAGCCCCCTTTTGGAATCCGCACTTGAAAAAGCACAGCTAAGCTTGAAAAAGTTCAAAGACATGCCACGAAACTGGTGCCAGAAATACGCAATCTCAGTTATGATGAGAGGCTGAGGGAATTAGACTTACCATCACTCGAAGTTAGAAGAGTGAGGGGGGATATGGTGACAGTCTTTAAATTCCTTCATGGTTATGATAGAGTGGATAGGGATGGATATTTTGATATGGCTGGCTCTAGAACTAGAGGTCATAGTTTGAAGCTTCGTAAGAAAACTTGTTTGCAGGATGTAAGGAAATACTTTTTCAGTGTAAGAGTAGTTGATAATTGGAATTGGCTAAGCGAGGAGGTAGTTAATGCTATCTCAATCCATAGTTTTAATTACAGGTATGATAAGTATGACTAAGTATAAAATGGAACCGATCAGGAGACGGGAAGATACGAGCTCTGGGCTCTTTCCCGTAAACACAATTAGGTAATCACACACACACACACACACACACACACACACACACACACACACACACATATATATATATATATATATATATATATATATATATATATATATATATATATATATATATATATATATATATATATATATATAGAGAGAGAGAGAGAGAGAGAGAGAGAGAGAGAGAGAGAGAGAGAGAGAGATTCTCCAGGTGTGTTTTGATAACATAACTCCGGAAACTCCTCTCTCTCTCCTCGGCCATTAGCTGCAAATAACCGTTAGGAACAAACTATACTTTGGAATTCTTAACAGACGCAGTTGGCAGCTCATATTTTCTCCTTCTGCATTTCGTGATGGTCTTAGTAAAGAGAGAGAGAGAGAGAGAGAGAGAGAGAGAGAGAGAGAGAGAGAGAGAGAGAGAGATTTGCTCTCTAGATAAACACCACATTAAAAAAATTAAAGTAACATTAAATTAATGAAAAATATATAAATAGATTGACTAATGGAGTTCGATCCCGTTGGGGGGCGTTAGGAAAGACATCCAGTCTTAATCTGCTTATAGCTACAACCTGTCTGCGTCCACCCCCTTTCGAGTGGGGACTACTTTTGACACATAGAAGAGAGTTGATAATTCTCAGTTATATTTATTTATTTATTTCAGTCACACAAAGACTAAATTTTTTTTACCATTTTTTGTTACTTAATATAACGGGATATAAAATTTATTTGATAATTTTTTTTTTAATTCTCTCAACAAAAATTCATTAGTCCGTGAAATGTGGATTCTACCATATTTTTCAAAATATATATATATTTTTTTTATTTTCATTAAATTAGTGAGAACGTTCTGTTCTTTTCTCACCGAAAAACAACCTTTCGTTATTTTTACCAAAAAGCAATTTATTACTTTTACGCCCTGAAAACACTACTGCTTGCTGTTGTTGTTAATCCCCATTCGACTAGAGCTGGATACAGACAGGTTGGAGCTGGGGAATTAGATTTGGATCCCCTTCCTAAAGCTCTGCATGAGTTCGAACCCAGGTTGGTTATTTTCCTTGTATGCACTAGTTTTTTCGGTAGCGTCCTAGTTTGTTGATTCCCAAATTGCCGATTCCTATATTGCTGATTCCCAAATTGCCGATTCCAATATTGCTGATTCCCAAATTGCCGATTCCCATATTGCTAATTCCAAAATTGTCGATTCCCATATCACTGATTCCCAAATTGTCAATTCCCATATTGCTGATTCCCAAATTGCCAATTACCATATTACCGATTCCCAAATTGCTGATTCCCATATTGCCAACGCCTATTAATCTGAATTTATTATTAGTACACACAGGTGCTTACAGGGATTGATTTAGGTTAGGTGGTTAATATGACATTGCTTTCATTATGAGTAGGCAATTTGGGAATTGTCAAAATGGGAATTGACAGTTTGGGAATCGGGAATTTGGTACTAATATGTCTTTTCATATTTGAAAACTTTAGGATTTATTTATTATTAAGCATAAATTAACAAGTCTAAATATGTTTTGATGCCTCGTATATTATATAATAAGACTTATTATCTTCACTTACTTTTATAGAAAGACACACACACACACACACACACACAAGGAAATGTTCAGAAATATTTATGTAACCTATGTGAGGCCAAAACTCGAATATGCAGCCCCCTTTTGGAATCCGCACTTGAAAAAGCACATAGCTAAGCTTGAAAAAGTTCAAAGACATGCCACGAAACTGGTGCCAGAAATACGCAATCTCAGTTATGATGAGAGGCTGAGGGAATTAGACTTACTATCACTCGAAGCTAGAAGAGTGCGAGGGGATATGGTGACAGTCTTTAAATTCCTTCATGGTTATGATAGAGTGGATAGGGATGGATATTTTGATATGGCTGGCTCTAGAACTAGAGGTCATAGTTTGAAGCTTGGTAAGAAAACTTCTTCGCAGGATGTAAGGAAATACTTTTTCAGTGTAAGAGTAGTTGATAATTGGAATTGGCTAAGCGAGGAGGTAGTTAATGCTATCTCAATCCATAGTTTTAAGGACAGGTATGATAAGTATGACTAAGTATAAAATGGAACCGATCAGGAGACGGGAAGATACGAGCTTTGGGCTCTTTCCCGTAAACACAATTAGG
>JAXCGZ010010361.1:2500-34281 GCA_037179515.1 Halocaridina rubra | reverse complement strand
TGAGGCAACATGGCTTCAGAGAAGGTTGATCAACAGTAACAAACTTATTAGAATTTTATGATGAGGTAAGCCAAATCTTACAGGAAAGAGAGGGCTGGGCAGATTGCATATTCCTAGACTTCCAGAAAGCGTTTGACACTGTTCCACATGGGAGACTTATTAGGAAGCTGCACTCAATGGCTAGAATAGGTGGAAATGTTTTGGAATGGATAAAAACTTACTTAGAAGGAAGGGAACAGAGGGTTAGAGTAAGACACTCAGTGTCTGCTTGGAGAAGAGTTAGTAGTGGAGTTCCACAGGGTTCAGTTTTAGGGCCACTTTTGTTCCTTGTATATGTAAATGACCTACCAGAGTCTGTAAATTCATTCATGAATATGTTTGCAGATGATGCAAAGATTGTGAAGAAAGTAAAAAACGAGAACAATGGTAGAGAACTTCAGGAGGATCTAAATAATCTGCATGAGTGGTCAGAAAAGTGGCTAATGAAATTCAATACTTCAAAATGTAAGGTAATGAGAATGGGTACAAGTGCAAGAAGGCCCAAGCTTGACTACTCGGTGGCTGGAGTACAACTTCAAGAGACAGAAAATGAGAGAGATCTAGGAGTAAACATACTGGCAGATATGTCTCCAGAAATACATATAAATGGCATAGTAAGGGCAGCATATGCATTCTTATCAAATGTAAGGGTAGCCTTCAGGCACATGGACAAGGAAATGTTCAGAAATATTTATGTAACCTATGTGAGGCCAAAACTCGAATATGCAGCCCCCTTTTGGAATCCGCACTTGAAAAAGCACATAGCTAAGCTTGAAAAAGTTCAAAGACATGCCACGAAACTGGTGCCAGAAATACGCAATCTCAGTTATGATGAGAGGCTGAGGGAATTAGACTTACCATCACTCGAAGCTAGAAGAGTAAGGGGGGATATGGTGACAGTCTTTAAATTCCTTCATGGTTATGGTAGAGTGGATAGGGATCGATATTTCGATATGGCTGGCTCTAGAACTAGAGGTCATAGTTTGAAGCTTCGTAAGAAAACTTCTTTGCAGGATGTAAGGAAATACTTTTTCAGTGTAAGAGTAGTTGATAATTGGAATTGGCTAAGCGAGGAGGTAGTTAATGCTATCTCAATCCATAGTTTTAAGGACAGGTATGATAAGTATCACTAAGTCTAAAATGGAACCGATCAGGAGACGGGAAGATACGAGCTTTGGGCTCTTTCCCGTAAACACAATTAGGTAATCACAATTAGGTAATCACACACACACACACACACACACACACACACACATATATATATATATATATATATATATATATATATATATATATATATATATATATATATACATATATACATATATATATATATATATATATATATATATATATATATATATATATATATATATATATATATATATATATATATATATATATATATATATATATATATATATATATATATATATATATATATATATATATATATATATATATATATATATATATATATATATATATATATATATATATATATACATATATATACATATATATATATATATATATATATATATATATATATATATATATATATATATATATATATATATATATATATATATATATATATATATATATATATATATATATATATATATATATATATATATATATATATATATATATATATATATATATATATATATATATATATATATATATATATATATATATATATATATATATATATATATATATATATATATATATATATATATATATATATATATATATATATATATAATTACATATATGCACACACACATGATATATCCCCTTCTGTACTTAAGAAATATGCTAAATCAATATCAGTGGCACTTTGTATCATATTTGAAAAGTCGCTGGAATCAGGGGAGATTCCAAGATGCCGGAAACAAACGAACGTGGTACCTATCTTCAAAAGGGGAAGGAGTGATATGGCTCTAAACTATAGACCTGTTTCCTTGACCAGCATAGTTTGCAAAGCTGTGGTAAGTACTAAGAAAACACATCTTTTTTAATTTTGAATCCTTCAACTTTTTGTCAGTGAAACAACATGACTTCAGAGAAGCTAGATCAGCAGTAACAAACTTATTAGAATTTTATGATGAGGTAAGCTGAATCTTACAGGAAAGAGAGGGCTGCGCAGATTACATATTCCTAGACCTCCAGAAATAAGTTGATACTGTCCCACACGGGAAACTTATTAAGAAGCTGCAAGCAATGACGAGAATAGGTGGGAATGTCTTGGAGTGGATAAAAATTTACTTAAAAGGAAGGGAACAGAGGGGTAGAGTAAGTTACTCAACGTCTGAATGGAGAAGGGTTAGTAGTGTGGTTCCACAGGATTTAGTTTTTGTGCCACTTTTGTTGCTTGTAATGTATATTTGTACGCATACATTCATACATACATAAGTAATGTGCTAAAGCAAACACAGAGAAAGTAATATGGACATAGACATTCAAGAGTGTATGTATTTCCCTACACTAACAGTTAGCTGAATGTTTTCTCTTGGCTCTATGCAGTTGATAGTGACTTGACATGTTGATTATGTATCTTAAGTATGAATTTCGGACATAGGTAAAAATACGCTTAACGTATTCACACATAATAATTGTTGATATAGGCTCTTGATGGAAGCATTCGATTCTGGCCTTAAAGTATAATATGATAAACTTTATACACAAGAGCAACACAAGAGTAAATTGGAGAGACACCTGGCACGTGTGACCAACAAGGCACGAAGCTGAAGCACGACTGACAAAGTATTGCTTTACATTATATCATGGCAAGAGTTGCCATACAGTATTGAATAGATTAAGTATTTACTTAGAAGAGGCATGCGTTAAATATAAGAGAGTAATACATATATTTACACATGGCGTTATTAGAACAAAAGACTTGATATTGGTGAAAAATTACACAAGGACTTTACATACTCGGTGCATTAGGAATACGCACATGCACCAATGTCTGTTTGTCTGTCTTCACATTTGAATGCTCACTGTCCATCCGTATGTATGTTTACTCATATTTCCATACCTCCCTCCCCTCTCATGTTCAGAGCACCTTTAGATACCACTGCTTATAAGTGAAAAATTTCAGGTTGAAGAAATAACCTTAGCTATAGAAATTGAGGTTAAGGAACTTCTTGTTGCTTGCATAAATACTGGGTCAGAGAGCATTATGATAACTGTTGTATATAACCCACCAAGGAACCATCATAAGCTAGAAGGTTATGACGAAAGTCATATAAGTACTATTGAAGTTATAACCTCAGTTGCTAACATTGCACGGTAGAAAAAATGCGTGATTTTGATTGTGAGAGATTTTAATCACAGAGAGACAGATTGGATAAATCTTGATCCACACAATGGGGAGGACTCATTTGGGGCAAGATTCCTAGATTACGTACAAGGGAATACCAACATATATTGGAGCCAGTGAGGGCTAGGGTTGGGATGAGTCATCGCTGATTAATCTAGTAATCACTGATGATGTGTTGGATATTGAAAAAATTGAGTATGAAGCACCAATTGGAAAGAGTGACCACTGTGTGTTGTTGATGGAGTATATCACTGAAGATGTTCTGCCTGAGACTAGAGTCACTGAGGACACAAGGAGAAACTATCAGCAAGGCGATTACATGAAAATAAATGAGCTATTTGCATTTACTGACTGGAGAATCTCATTTAACAACATATCTGTACAAGAAATGTACAACATCTTTTGTGAGAAATATGGGAAGATAGTCACTTGTTGCATACCTTCCACCACAATAGGAGTTATTCATGCCAGAGCGCAATGGTTCAATAATGAGTGTAAGAGAGTGAAGGAGTGGAGAAACATATGTTGGAAAAGGAATAGGAGGAGAAAAAGCATAAATGCCTGTTAGACTTTCATAAGAGCAAGAACTGATCACCTAAGTAAAAAAAGAAGCAGAGAGAGACTATGAAAGAGATATCACCAGGAAAGCTAAAGAAACTCTCAAACTATTCCACAGCTTTATCAGAGGAAAACTGAAGGTCAAACAACAGGTTTTTAAGCTAAAGAGAGCGGACGAAAGCATCACTGACATGGATGAAGAGATCTGTGTAGAATTGAACAAGGAGTTTCAGTTAGTATTTACACCATAAAATACCCCACCCCCTCAGATTGCAGAGATACGAGCTTATGGGTCGGCAGTAGAGAATATTTTTTCAGCCAAAGAGGTATGCAAAGCACTGATGGAGTTAGATGTCCATAAAGTTACAGGTTCTGATGAAATATCCCCTTATGTATTAAAGAAATGCGCTAAATCAATATCAGCTAAAATATGCATCATATTTGAAAAGTCACCGGAATCTGAGGAGATTTCAAAATGCTAGAAACAAGCAAATGTGGTATCTAGCTTCAAAAAGTGAAGGAGTGATACAGCTCTAATCTATTGACCTACTTCCTTGACCAGTATAGTTTGCAAAGTTATGGAGAAACTACTAAGAAAACACGTCTCTCTTCACTTGGAATCCTTCAACTTTTTGTCAGTGAGACAACATGGCTTCAAAGAAGGTAGATCAACAGTGACAAAGTTATTAGAATTTTATGATGAGGTAAGCCGAATCTTATAGGAAAGAGAGGGCTTGGCAGATAGGATATCCCTACACCTCCAGGAATCATTTGATACGGTCCCACACTGGAGACATCTTTAGAAGCTGCAAACAATGGCAAGAATAGGTGGAATTGTCTAGGAATTGAATAAAATTTATCTAGAAGGAAAGGAACAGAGGGTTAGAGTAATGAATGGAGAAGGGATTGTAGTAGTATTCCACAGGGTTCAGTTTTTGGACCAGTTTTGTTCCTTGTATATGAAAATAACCTACCAGAGTCTGTGAATTCATCCATGAATATGTTTGCAGATGATACAAAGATTGTGAAGAAAGTAAGAGATGAGAACAGGAAGACTTCAATAGTCTGCATGAGTGGTCAGAAAAGTGGTTAATGAAATTCAATACTTCTAATTGTAAGGTAATGAGAATGGGTACACGTGCAAGAAGGCCCAAGCTTGAATACTCAATAGTAGGAGCAGAACTTCAAGAGACAAAGAATGAGAGAGATCTAGGCAGATTTGTTTCCAGAAATGTATATAAATGGCATATTAAGGGCAGCATATGTTTTATTTGCAAATGAAAAGGTAGCCTTCAAGCACGTAAACAAGGAAATGTTCAGAAATATTTATGTAAACTAGGTGAGACCAAAGCTTGAATATGCCGCCTCTTTTGGAATCCACACTTGCAAAAACACATAGTTAAGCTAGAAAAAGCTCAAAGACGTGCCACGAAACTGGTGACAGAAATACACAATATCAGCTATGATGAGAGGCTGAGGGAATTAGACTTTCCATCACTTGAGCTAGAATAGTGAGGGTGGTTATAGTGATGGTTTTTAAATTACTTCATGGTTTTAACAGAGTGAAAAGGGATCGATATTTTGATATGGCTTGCGCTAGGACTAGAGATCATAGTTTGAAGTCTGGTAAGAAAACTTCTTTGCAAGATGTAAGGAAGTACTTTCTTAGTGAAAGAGTAGTTGATGATTGGAATTCGCTAAGCAAGGAGGTAGTTAATGGTAACTTAATCCATAGTTTTAAGGATAAGTATGATAAGTATCACTAAGTACAAAAATGGAACTGACCAGTAGATGAGAAGTTACGAGCATGGGGCTCTTTCCCGGAAGCAGAATTAGGTAATTACAATTAGGAAATCACAATTAGGTGATTACACACATGCATATATATGTATATATATATATATATATATATATATTATATATATATATATATATATATATATATATATATATATATATATATATATATATGTTGTTGTTCCGGTTTTACGTCACGGACTCCCTTTTCTACTAAGGGCTAGGACGGTTGCCTTCTTACAAAGGACTTGTTTTGGCAGATGTAATCGCTACCCTGAGTGTATGCACTTACTAACCTCAGTCCGTGACGGGGCGCGAACTCTCGACCTGCCGCCTCAGAGTCGCAGACGCTACCATTTTGCCACGGAGACTACATATATATATATATATATATATATATATATATATATATATATATATATATGTATATATATATATATATATATTATATATATATATATATATATATATATATATACGTATATTTATATATGTATATGTATGTGATTACCTAATTGTGGTAACGGGAAAGAGCCCAAAGCTCGTATCTTCCCGTCTCCTGATCTGTTCCATTTTGTACTTAGTGATACTTATCATACCTGTCCTTGAAACTATGGATTGAGTTGGCATTAACTACCTCCTCGCTTAGCGAATTCCAGTTATCAATTACTCTTACACTAAAAAGTACTTCCTTACATCCTGCAAAGAAGTTTTCTCACGAAGCTTCAAACTATGACCTTTAGTTCTAAAGCCAGCCATATCAAAATATCGATTCCTATCCACTCTATCATAACCATGAAAGAACTTAAAGACTGTCACCATATCTCCCCTCATTATTCTAGCTTTGAATGATGGTAAGTCTAATTCTCTCAGCCTCTCATCATAACTGAGATTGCGTATTTCTGGCACCAGTTTCGTGGCATGTCTTTGAACTTTTCAAGCTTAGCTACTTGCTTTTTCAAGTGCGGATTCCCAAAGGGGGCTGCACATTCAAGTGTTGGCTTCACATAGGTTACATAAATATTTCTAAATATTTCCTTGTCCATGTGCCAGAAGGCTACCCTTACATTTATCTAAGAAAGCATATGCTGCCCTTACAATGCCATTTATATGCATTTCTGGAGACAAATCTGCCAGTATGTTTACTCCTCGATCTCTCTCATTTTCTGTCTCTTGAAGTTGCACTCCTGCCACCGAGTAGTCAAATTTGGGCTTTCTTGCACTTGTACCCATTCTCATTACCTTACCTTTTGAAGTATTGAATTTCATTAGCCACATTTCTGACCACTCATGGAGACTACTTAGATCTTCCTGAAGGTCTCTACCATTGTTCTCTTTTCTTACTTTCTTCACAATCTTTGCATCATTTGCAAACATATTCATGAATTAATTTACAGACCCTGGTAGGTCATTTACATATACAAGGAACAAAAGTGCTCCTAAAACTGAACACTGTGGAACTGCACTTCTAACGCTTCTCCATTCAGACACTGGGTGTCTTACTCTAACCCTTTGTTCCCTCCCTTTTTAAGTAAGTTTTTATCCATTCCAAGACATTTTTACCTATTTTAGCCATTGCTTGCAACTTCTTAACAAGTCTCCCATGTGGGTCAGTGTCAAATGCTTTCTGGAAGGCTAGGAATATGCAATATGCCCAGCCCTCTCTTTCCTGTAAGATTCGGCTTTCCTCATTATAAAATTCTAAGTTTGTTACTGTTGATCTACCTTCTTTGAAGCCATGTTTTCTCACTGACAAAAAGTTGAAGGATTCCAAGTGAAGAGAGATATGTTTCCTTAGTAGTTTCTCCTTGACTTTGCAAACTATGCTGGACAAGGAAACTGGTCTATAGTTCAGAGCCGTATCCCTCCTTCCCATTTTGAAGATAGGTATCACATTTGCTTGTTTCCAGTATCTTGGAATCTCCCCTGACTCCATTGACTTTTTGAATATGATACTTAGTGTCACTGATATTGAGTTTGTGCATTTTTAAGTACATTAGGGGATATATCACCAGGACCTGTAAATCTATGGACATCTAACTCCATTAGCGCTTTGCATACCTCTGTGGCTGAAAGGATGATGTTCTCTAATACCGGCCCGTGAGCTTCTATCTCTGCAATCTGATGGGGTGGGGTATATTCTATTGTAAATACTGACTGAAACTCCTTGTATAATTATTTGAATATCTCTTCATCCATCTCAGTGATGCTTCCATCCGGTCTCTTAAGCCTTAAAACCTGTTCTTTTACCTTCAGTTTTCCTCTGAAAAAGCTGTGGAAAATCTTGGGATTTTCTTTAGCCTTCCTAGTGATGTCCCTTTCATAGTCTTTCTCTGTCTCTCTTCTTTTACTTAGGTAATAAGTTCTTGCTCTATTGTTGGTTTGCCAGGTATTTATGCTTTTTCTCCTCTTATACCTTTTCCAGCATTTGTCACTCCACTCCTTAGCTCTTTTACACTCATTATCGAACCATATCTCTCTGTCATGAATTACACCTACTTTGGTGACAGGTATGCAACAATCTACTATCTTCCCATACTTCTAACAAAAGATGTCGTAAATTTCTTGTACAGATTTGTTGTAAAATAAGGTTCTCCAGTCAATAACTGCAAAAAGCTCATTCATTTTAATGTAATCTCCCTTAGGATAGTTTCTCCTCATGTCCTCAGAGTCTCTGCTCTTAGGCAGAATCTCTTCAATGATATACACCATCAACAACACACAGTGGTCATTCTATCCAATGGTTCACACTCAATTTTTCAATATCCAACACATTATCTGTGAATACCAGATCAAGTAGTGATGGATCATAACCACCCTTGGCCCTGGTTGGTTCCAGTCCATGTTGGTGTAGTAAATTTCCTTGTACGCAATCTAGGAATCTTGCTCCGAATGAGTCCTCACCACTTTGTGGGTCAAGATTAATCCAAGCTATCTCTTTATGATTAAAATACCCCAAAATCAAAATCCTACATATTCTCTCCCGTGTCATGTTAACAATTGAGTTTATGACTTCAGTAGTACCTATATAACTTTCCTCATAAACTTCTAGCCTATGTTGGTTCCTTGGTGAGTTATATAAAACAATTATTATAATGCTCTCTGACCCAGTATTTATGCGAGCAACAAGAAATTCCTTGAACTTACTTTTAATATTCAAGTTTATATTTTCAACCTGAATCCTTTCACTTATGTAATTACCTATTTGTGCTTTCGGGAAAAGCCCCATACTTGTAACTCCCCATCTCCTGGTCGGTTCCATTTTTGTACTTCGTGATACATATCATACTTGTCCTTAAAACTATGGATTGAGTTAGCATTAACTACCTCCTCGCTTAGCGAATTCCAATTATCAACTACCCTTATACTAAGAAAGTACTTCTTTACATCCTGCAAAGTAGTTTTCTTACGAAGCTTCAAACTATAACCTCTAGTTGAAGTGCCAGCCATATCTAAATATCGATCCCGATCCATTCTGTGTATGTTTGTGATTACCTAATTGTGATTACCTAATTGTGTATACGGGAAAGAGCCCAAAGCTCGTATCTTCCCGTCTCTTGATCGGTTCCATTTTATACTTAGTGATACTTATCATACCTGTCATTAAAACTATGGATGGAGATAGCATTAACTACCTCCTCGCTTAGCGAATTCCAATTATCAACTACTCTTACACTAAAAAAGTAGTTCCTTACATCCTGCAAAGAAGTTTTCTTACGAAGCTGCAAACTATGACCTCTAGTTCTAGAGCCAGCCATATCAAAATATCGATCCCTATCCACTCTATCATAACCATGAGGGAATTTAAAGACTGTCACCATATCCCCCCTCACTCTTCTAGCTTCGAGTGATGGTAAGTCTAATTCCCTCAGCCTCTCATCATAACTGAGATTGCGTATTTCTGGCACCAGTTTCGTGGCATGTCTCTGAACTTTTTCAAGCTTTGCTATATGCTTTTTTAAATGCGGATTCCAAAAGGGGGCTAAATATTCGAGTTTTGGCCTCACATAGGTTACATAAATATTTCTGAACATTTCCTTGTCCATGTGCCTGAAGGCTACCTTTACATTTGATAAGAATGCATATGCTGCCCTTACTATGCCATTTATATGTATTTCTGGAGACAAATCTGCCAGTATGTTTACTTCTAGATCTCTCTCATTTTCTGTCTCTTGAAGTTGTATTCCTGCCACCGAGTAGTCAAGCTTGGGCCTTCTTGCACTTGTACCCATTATCTTTACCTTACCTTTTGAAGTACTGAATTTCATTAGCCACTTTTCTGACCACTCATGCAGACTATTTAGATCCTCCTGAAGTTCTCTACCATTGTTCTCGTTTTTTTACTTTCTTCACAATCTTTGCATCATCTGCAAACATATTCATGAATGAATTTACAGACTCTGGTAGGTCATTTACATATACAAGGAACAAAAGTGGCCCTAAAACTTAACCCTGTGGAACTCCACTACTAACTCTTCTCCATTCAGACACTGGGTGTCTTACTCTAACCCTCTGTTCCCCTCCTTCTAAGTAAGTTTTTATCCTTCCAAAACATTTCCACCTATTCTAGCTATTGCTTGCAGTCTCCTAATAAGTCTCCCATGTGGAACAGTGTCAAACGCTTTTTGGAAGTCTAGGGATATGCAATCTGCCCAGCCCTCTCTTTCCTGTAAGATTCGGTTTACCTCATCATAAAATTCTAATAAGTTTGTTACTGTTGATCTACCTTTTCTGAAGCCATGTTGCCTCACTGACAAAAAGTTGAAGGATTCCAAGTGAAGAGAGATATGTTTCCTTAGTAGTTTCTCCATAACTTTGCAAACTATGCTGGTCAAGGAAACTGGTCTATAGTTCAGAGCCGTATCCCTCCTTCCCTTTTTGAAGATAGGTATCACATTTGCTTGTTTCCAGCATCTTGGAATTTCCCCTGACTCCAGTGACTTTTTAAATATGATACTTAGTGCCACTGATATTGAGTTTGCGCATTTTTCAAGCACATGAGGGGATATGTCATCAGGACCTGTAGCTTTATGAACATCTAAATATGTGTGATTACCTAATTGTGATTACCTAATTGTGTTTACGGGAAAGAGCCCAAAGCTCGTATCTTCCCGTCTCCTGATCAGTTCCATTTTATACTTAGTGATACTTATCATACCTGTCCTTAAAACTATGGATTGAGATAGCATTAACTACCTCCTCGCTTAGCCAATTCCAATTATCAACTACTCTTACACTGAAAAAGTATTTCCTTACATCCTGCAAAGAAGTTTTCTTACGAAGCTTCAAACTATGACCTCTAGTTCTAGAGCCAGCCATATCAAAATATCGATCCCTATCCACTCTATCATAACCATGAAGGAATTTAAAGACTGTCACCATATCCCCCCTCACTCTTCTAGCTTCGAGTGATGGTAAGTCTAATTCCCTCAGCCTCTCATCATAACTGAGATTGCGTATTTCTGGCACCAGTTTCGTGGCATGTCTCTGAACTTTTTCAAGCTTTGCTATATGCTTTTTTAAATGCGGATTCCAAAAGGGGGCTAAATATTCGAGTTTTGGCCTCACATAGGTTACATAAATATTTCTGAACATTTCCTTGTCCATGCGCCTGAAGGCTACCTTTACATTTGATAAGAATGCATATGCTGCCCTTACTATGCCATTTATATGTATTTCTGGAGACAAATCTGCCAGTATGTTTACTTCTAGATCTCTCTCATTTTCTGTCTCTTGAAGTTGTATTCCTGCCACCGAGTAGTCAAGCTTGGGCCTTCTTGCACTTGTACCCATTATCTTTACCTTACCTTTTGAAGTACTGAATTTCATTAGCCACTTTTCTGGCCACTCATGCAGACTATTTAGATCCTCCTGAAGTTCTCTACCATTGTTCTCGTTTTTTTACTTTCTTCACAATCTTTGCATCATCTGCAAACATATTCATGAATGAATTTACAGACTCTGGTAGGTCATTTACATATACAAGGAACAAAAGTGGCCCTAAAACTTAACCCTGTGGAACTCCACTACTAACTCTTCTCCATTCAGACACTGGGTGTCTTACTCTAACCCTCTGTTCCCCTCCTTCTAAGTAAGTTTTTATCCTTCCAAAACATTTCCACCTATTCTAGCTATTGCTTGCAGTTTCCTAATAAGTCTCCCATGTGGAACAGTGTCAAACGCTTTTTGGAAGTCTAGGGATATGCAATCTGCCCAGCCCTCTCTTTCCTGTAAGATTCGGTTTACCTCATCATAAAATTCTAATAAGTTTGTTACTGTTGATCTACCTTTTCTGAAGCCATGTTGCCTCACTGACAAAAAGTTGAAGGATTCCAAGTGAAGAGAGATATGTTTCCTTAGTAGTTTCTCCATAACTTTGCAAACTATGCTGGTCAAGGAAACTGGTCTATAGTTCAGAGCCGTATCCCTCCTTCCCTTTTTGAAGATAGGTATCACATTTGCTTGTTTCCAGCATCTTGGAATTTCCCCTGACTCCAGTGACTTTTTAAATATGATACTTAGTGCCACTGATATTGAGTTTGCGCATTTTTCAAGCACATGAGGGGATATGTCATCAGGACCTGTAGCTTTATGAACATCTAAATATGTGTGATTACCTAATTGTGATTACCTAATTGTGTTTACGGGAAAGAGCCCAAAGCTCGTATCTTCCCGTCTCCTGATCAGTTCCATTTTATACTTAGTGATACTTATCATACCTGTCCTTAAAACTATGGATTGAGATAGCATTAACTACCTCCTCGCTTAGCCAATTCCAATTATCAACTACTCTTACACTGAAAAAGTATTTCCTTACATCCTGCAAAGAAGTTTTCTTACGAAGCTTCAAACTATGACCTCTAGTTCTAGAGCCAGCCATATCAAAATATCGATCCCTATCCACTCTATCATAACCATGAAGGAATTTAAAGACTGTCACCATATCCCCCCTCACTCTTCTAGCTTCGAGTGATGGTAAGTCTAATTCCCTCAGCCTCTCATCATAACTGTGTGTGTGTGTGTGTGATTACCTAATTGTGATTACCTAATTGTGTTTACGGGAAAGAGCCCAAAGCTCGTATCTTCCCGTCTCCTGATCGGTTCCATTTTTAGACTTAGTGATACTTATCATACCTGTCCTTAAAACTATGGATTGAGGTAGCATTAACTACCTCCTCGCTTAGCGAATTCCAATTATCAACTACTCTTACACTGAAAAAGTATTTCCTTACATCCTGCAAACAAGTTTTCTTCCGAAGCTTCAAACTATGACCTCTAGTTCTAGAGCCAGCCATATCGAAATATCGATCCCTATCCACTCTATCATAACCATGAAGGAATTTAAAGACTGTCACCATATCCCCCCTTACTCTTCTAGCTTCGAGTGATGGCAAGTCTAATTCCCTCAGCCTCTCATCATAACCGAGATTGCGTATTTCTGGCACCAGTTTCGTGGCATGTCTTTGAACTTTTTCAAGCTTAGCTATGTGCTTTTTCAAGTGCGGATTCCAAAAGGGGGCTGCATATTCGAGTTTTGGCCTCACATAGGTTACATAAATATTTCTGAACATTTCCTTGTCCATGTGCCTGAAGGCTACCCTTACATTTGATAAGAATGCATATGCTGCCCTTACTACGCCATTTATATGTATTTCTGGAGACAAATCTGCCAATATGTTTACTCCTAGATCTCTCTCATTTTCTGTCTCCTGAAGCTGTACTCCAGCCACCGAGTAGTCAAGCTTGGGCCTTCTTGCACTTGTACCCATTCTCATTACCTTACATTTTGAGGTATTGAATTTCATTAGCCACTTTTCTGACCACTCATGCAGATTATTTAGATCCTCCTGAAGTTCTCTACCATTGTTCTCGTTTTTTACTTTCTTCACAATCTTTGCATCATCTGCAAACATATTCATGAATGAATTTACAGACTCTGGTAGGTCATTTACATATACAAGGAACAAAAGTGGCCCTAAAACTGAACCCTGTGGAACTCCACTACTAACTCTTCTCCATTCAGACACTGAGTGTCTTACTCTAACCCTCTGTTCCCTTCCTTCTAAGTAAGTTTTTATCCATTCCAAGACATTTCCACCTATTCTAGCCATTGATTGCAGCTTCCTAATAAGTCTCCCATGTGGAACAGTGTCAAACGCTTTCTGGAAGTCTAGGAATATGCAATCTGCCCAACCCTCTCTTTCCTGTAAGATTTGGCTTACCTCATCATAAAATTCTAATAAGTTTGTTACTGTTGATCTTCCTTCTCTGAAGCCATGTTGCCTCACTGACAAAAAGTTGAAGGATTCCAAGTGAAGAGAGATATGTTTCCTTAGTAGTTTCTCCATAAGTTAGCAAACTATGCTGGTCAAGGAAACTGGTCTATAGTTCAGAGCCGTATCCCTCCTTCCCTTTTTGAAGATAGGTATCACATTTGCTTGTTTCCAGCATCTTGGAATCTCCCCCGACTCCAATGACTCCTTAAATATGATACTTAGTGCCACTGATATTGTGTTTGCGCATTTTTTAAGCACATGAGGGGATATGTCATCAGGACCTGTAGCTTTATGAACATCTAAATCCATCAGCGCCTTGCATACCTCTGTGGCTGTAAGGTTGATGTTCTCTAATACCGGCCCTTGAGCTTCTATCACTGCAATCTGAGGGGGTGGGGTATTTTCTACTGTAAATACTGACTGAAACTCCTTGTTCAATTCTTTGCAGATCTCTTCGTCCGTCTCAGTGATGCTTCCATCCGCTCTCTTTAGCCTTAAAACCTGTTCTTTTACCTTCAGTTTTCCTCTGATAAAGCTGTGGAAAAGCTTGGGATTTTCTTTAGCCTTCCTGGTGATGTCCCTCTCATAATCTTTCTCTGCCTCTCTCCTTTTACTTAGGTAGTCATTTCTTGCTCTTTTGTAGGTTTGCCAGGCATTTATGTTTTTTCTCCTCCTATACCTTTTCCAGCATTTGTCTCTCCACTCCTTAGCTCTTTTACACCCATTATCGAACCATTTCTCTCTGGCATGAATTACACCTACTTTGGTGACAGGTATGCAGCAATCTACTATCTTCCCATATTTCTCACAAAAGATGTCATACATTTCTTGTACAGATTTGTTGTAAAATAAGGTTCTCCAGTCAATAACTGCAAAAAGCTCATTCATTTTGATGTAATCTCCTTTCTGATAGTTCCTCCTCATGTCCTCAGTGGCTCTACTCTCAGGAAGAATGTCTTCAATGATATACTCCATCAACAACACACAGTGGTCACTCTTTCCAATTGGTGGTTCATACTCAATATTTTCAATATCCAACACATTATCTGTGAACACCAGATCAAGTAGTGATGGCTCATCCCCACCCCTGGCTCTTGTTGGTTCCATTACATGTTGGTGTAGGAAATTCCCTTGTACGCAATCTAGGAATCTTGCCCCAAAGGCGTCTCTCTCTCTCTCTCTCTCTCTCTCTCTCTCTCTCTCTCTCTCTCTCTCTCTCTCTCTCTCTTTTATTCTATCCGTCTGTCTGTCTGTCTTTTATATCTCTGTCTCTTTTATCTCTCTTTTTCTCTCTCTTGCACTCGTTCTTTCTCCCATAATACTCATATGAACACTTTCAAAACACCCTTCGTCTCGGCTCCCTATGAGACCTTTACACTAAATGAAAACCTCACCTAGCATTCTGTGTAATTACCTACTTGTAATTACCTAATTCTGTTTACGGGAAAGAGCCCAAAGCTCGTATCTTCCCGTCTCCTGATCGGTTCCATTTTATACTTAGTGATACTTATCATACCTGTCCTTAAAACTATGGATTGAGATAGCAATAGCCACCTCCTCGCTTAGCGAATTCCAATTATCAACTACTCTTACACTGAAAAAGTATTTCCTTACATCCTGCAAAGAAGTTTTCTTACGAAGCTTCAAATTATGACATCTAGTTCTAGAGCCTGCCATATCAAAAAATCGATCCCTATCCACTCTATCATAACCATGAAGGAATTTAAAGACTGTCACCATATCCCCCCTCAATCTTCTAGCTTCGAGTGATGGTAATCTAATTCCCTCAGCCTCTCATCATAACTGAGATTGCGTATTTCTGGCACCAGTTTCGTGGCATGTCTTTGAACTTTTTTAAGCTTAGCTATGTGCTTTTTCAAGTGCGGATTCCAAAAGGGGGCTGCATATTCGAGTTTTGGCCTCACATAGGTTACATAAATATTTCTGAACATTATTCCTTGTCCATGTGCCTGAAGGCTACCCTTACATTTGATAAGAATGCATATGCTGCCCTTACTATGCCATTTATATGTATTTCTGGAGACAAATCTGTGTGTGTGTGTGTGTGCTCGCATCTCTCTCTCTCTCTCTCTCTCTCTCTCTCCGCAAAGAGGTAGATTTCGTTTAGCCAATATGTACTCAGGAATACCATGGCGCATAAAATACGCTTCCAAGAATCTTTTTTCTTTCTTTTGTTAGGTCAAGAGTCCATTTTCTAGGAAAAGCCGAAAATATACTTACCAGTGCTTCCAGAAACGAGGATAAAAGATGAATGGAATATCTAAAGGCATGAAACAAAGAAAGGCAGGAACGATGGAAGATAACAAGAGAGGAGGAAAGGAAACGCGAACTGTATTAAAAAGGATCAAAAGCTGATGAGGGAAAGAGAAGGAAAGGACAAGCGATGTGCATTAAAAACATCCAAAACTGCTTTATTATTATTCGTTTTCTGCACTCATTTCTTCTTTGCAATAAATTGAAATTAAAGGCCAAAAGATACAATGGCTAAAGGAGTGGTATCCAATGGTGTGTATCGTTTGGCTAGCCTCTCTCTGCTCCTCAGCCTAAACTTAGTACATCATCAGATGTATGTAAATAATGATGAAATAGTAATATTAAAGCTATAACTGTGATGAGGGTGGATTTTTTAAATCTATTTTTTTGGCTTGTCCTGGTGTCACAATCATAAAAAAAAGAATAAGACAAAACTTCCTCTCCAACAGGTATGGCACAAGGAGATATAAAAACTAAATACATAAGATATGAAACCTACATCCCTAAAAATGATTTTCATTTTTATGAACGTGCCACTAAGATGGAAAAGAAAATTGCTTTCATCTGTTCCTGGCACCAAGAAATGATGAAAAAGAAAGCAGAGAGAAACAGAGACGGGGAGTGTTGCGATTCAAGAGACGTGAAAAGATTGGATATATTATATTACTTTCAATTAAATTGTAATTATATTCCTGAAAACCACGTGAGTAAAATTACTTGTACTAGTGTCCCTAGTGTATTTAGCCCCTCTCAACTTATCAGGATAAAGTAAGTATACATCTTTAGGTGTGTGCAGTTTATGTTGAAACAGCATCGATGGAACCTCCATACTACCCTCATAAAAAATATTGGGAGAGTATAGAATGAAATATTCGTTTTCAACAAGGATGAAACAGAAGAAATAACTAAATTAAAATATAAACTATGTTAATGAAAACCCATAAAATTAAAAATGAATGATATCATATTACATTCAAACGACGAAAAATTAGAAAAAATATCGCATTCCTGAAAAAGTCACCATTATAACTATATTCCTTATACACCCAGTTATTGCTGACAAGGTATAGCTACATTAAGATATTTCTGTTTAAGATGTTTGATTCTGAAACAAAAGGAACAATATAATAATTAAGACTTCATATTCAGGAATCACTTCAAGCTGCTGGCTTGAACTAATAAATGCCAGCCACTTGAAATCGAATCCAAAGTAGTTCCCATGGTGGGGCGCGCACCCTACGGGGGGGGGGGAATATGATTATTAAAGGGGGCAATTCGAAATGAGCTATTAATGGCGATTTTTTTTTTTCAAATTTGTTAACATCAGTGAGAAGTAAATCCTGCCATTGCGAAAATAAGTAACATTATCAGTCAATTTTATGGCAATTTAA
Source organism: Halocaridina rubra (assembly GCA_037179515.1). Taxonomy (NCBI): domain Eukaryota; kingdom Metazoa; phylum Arthropoda; class Malacostraca; order Decapoda; family Atyidae; genus Halocaridina; species Halocaridina rubra. The sequence goes on along the minus strand of JAXCGZ010010361.1, from coordinate 16,609 downwards.
CTCTCTTCACGGAACTTGTTGTTCCGGTTTTACGTCACGGACTTCCTTTTCAACCAAGGGCTAGGACGGTTGCCTTCTTGCGAAGAAATTGTTTTGGCAGATGTAATCTTTACCCTGAGTGCATGCCCTTGCTAACCTTAGACCGTGACGGGGCGCGAACCCTCGACATGACGCCTCAGAGTCTCGGACGCTACCGCTTGAGCCATGGTGACTACTAAACTCTTTTCACGGAACATGGCTTAAAATTAAAAGAGGCTTTCCAAAGCTGATGGATCAGTGGCTATGCTAAGTTTTCTTTCAATAACTGAAACTCTGGAACACCTCCTAAACAAAAGTAATTTGGAGTCGCGCTTGCGCTGCTCTTTGCACTAGTTTCCGGCCCTTTGTGGTGTAAAGGTGTACATTGCATCTCTATAGAATCTCATCGACATATTTTTGTCTTTACTTTTTGCGTGTTGCTATTGTATCATGTAATATCTTTATTCCATTTATGTGTTGTAAGTCTAAATAAAATATTCCATAAAATGGGTAGTGCAAGAAAAAAAAAACGAAAAAAAGAAATTCGCCACCATTCGAAGGAATATTCGAAATATAGTTCTATAACCGCTCTTCACGATGAACTGTCACCACTCTGTCTGTTATGACAACAATGCTTGACCAATGAACAAATAAAACGACATCACCTTAAAGCACATTTGAAGGCGAAACATAATGCACAAGGAAATTCAGATTTAGATTATTTTATGACTCAAAAAGAGAAGTCCGAAATATGATCAATGATTGATTCTCCGTTTGCTAAGCAAACTTTTATTTTTATTTTTTTTTATTAATCATATTCTTGAGGCTAGTTATGAGGAATCTTTACTTACTACAAACTCTAGAGAAAATCATACTCTAGGGGTGTATTCTATTAAACCACATTATTATTCTTAAAACAGTTCTGGAAATGAATTACAATGATTTAAAGCCATGCCAATACTCAGTAAGAAAACTCCCAGAAATGTCCTAGATAAAATGAGTGAAGATATGGAGACAGCTTGCTGGATGGCCCGAGTCTAAAATTATCAATATTTATGGATGAATCAAATGTAAGAGAGTGTTAGGCCGTAATGCTCACCTATGTAAGCCATACTGATAATGGTGAAATCCCTGAAGAAATGTTATTCTGAAAATCATTAGAGAGCACCACTGCTGCCACACACACACACAAACACACACACACACACACACACACACACACACACACACACATACACACACACACACACACACACACACACACACACACACACACATATATATACATATATATATATATATATATATATATATATAAATATATATAAATATATATATGCATATATATATATATATATATATATATATATATATATATATATATATATATATATATATATATATATATATATATATATATATATATATATATATATATATATATATATATATATATATATATATATATATATATATATATATATATATATATATATATATATATATATATATATATATATATATATATATATATATATGTATATGTATATATATATATATATATATATATATATATATATATATATATATATATATATATATATATATATATATATATATATATATAAATAATTGGATTTTACGTCACGGACTCCCTTTTCATTTAAGGGTTAGGACTTTGAATCAAATGTAAGAGACTGTTAGACCGTAATGTTTACCAGATCGGTTCCCGTTCAGGACCGAGAGTTTAAGCTGTTTACTGGGAAGGTCACTGCTGTGGCTGAACACCACAGTGGGGGGTTGGGGCTTGCACCGGCTGACGTCCGCCAGAGCAGGGGCGATGCCTCTGATAGGAGGTTCTAAAACCGCAAACTTTAAACTTTAAACTTTAATGTGAGCCATACCGATAATGGTGAAAGCCCTGAAGAAATGTTATTCTGAAAATCTTTAGAGAGCACCACTGCTGCCACACACACACACACACGCCGGGAAGATACGAGCTTTGGGCTCTTTCCCGTAAACACAATTAGGTAATCGCACACACACACACACACACACACACACACACACACACACACACACACACACACACACACACACACACACACACACACACAGATCTTTGGAGGAAGCAAATAAAGCACAAGGGCAGGAGAGAAAGGAACTAGAAAAAAGAATAAAGAAGCTGGAAGGGGAAAAGAGTCAACTAGAATCTAGAATTTCTAAACAAGAAGATAAAAACAAACAGCTAAATGACAACCTAAAGGAATTAGATGTTAGTTCACTGCTCTCTTCTGAGAGAGACGAGATTGCTGCTTGGAATGTTCAGATTAAGGAAAACATTGAACAGTTCAGAAAAGAGTTCCAGGAGCTAAATATGGAAAATGATGCCATGAAAACGTCCTTTGCTGATGCACTAAAGGGGAATGTGGCAGTAAAAGAGGCTGTAAAGGTGGTGGCACTGGAAAACATACAAACAGTTGACTATAAAGAGACAGTAATCGAAAAAATGAAAGACGTTGTGATGGAAAGGGCAAACCCACTCATCAGACAGGCACTTGATAAGGAGAAGACAGTGGTAATCTCAGGCATAAGTGAATCCCAGGAGCCAACATGGCAGGGGAGACTTGAAGAAAATAAAGCTAACGTTGTAGACCTGATAAGAAAGCTTGGAGTAGTATGTGGTCCTGAGGATATTGTAAACATACACCAACTAGGTAAATATTCGAGGGAAGGAAAGCCGAGACCAACAAAAGTAACCTTTGAGAGAGGGGAGACATGTAGGGAAATATTGTTGAGAAAAAAAAGTCTAAAAGACCTTCAAGAATGCAAAGAAGTGTTCATTAGACGATACAGAACACAGGAAGAGATGGGAAAGATCAAAAACTTGTTGCAAGAGGCAAGAAGGTTAAATGATGAAAGAAATGAAGAAGAGAAGAAAAATTTTCGTTACAGAATACTTCCAGACAAAGGGGAGATAAAGAAGATAATGACAGAAGATCAGGGGATGGGGCCTCATTAAGATTGTTATACACAAATGCTGATGGATTAGCTGGTAAGGCAGTAGAATTAAAAGATAGGATTCACAACAGTAAGGCAGGTATAGTAGCAATTACAGAGACTAAGTTGAGTGAGGACATAAACAGTGTCACAGTTTTTCCTAAGGGCTTCAGAATACTAAGGGTCGAAAGATCTGAGAGGACTGATGGAGGGATAGCACTGCTCATAAGTGAGAGGATTCAAGTTGAAGAAATAAACTTGGCTATAGAAAGTGAGTTCAGGGAATTTCTTGTTGCTCACATAAATACTGGGTCAGAGAGCATTATAATAACTGTTGTATACAACCCACCAAGGAACCAAAATAGGCTTGAAATTTATGAGGAAAGTCATATAGGTACGATTGAAGTCATAAACTCAGTTGTTAACATGGCGCGGGAGAAAAAATGTAGGATTTTGATTATGGGAGACTTTAATCATAAAGAGATAGATTGGATAAATCGTGACCCACACAGTGGTGAGGACTCATTCGGGGCAAGATTCCTAGATTGCGTACAAGGGAATTTCCTACACCAACATGTAATGGAACCAACAAGAGCCAGGGGTGGGGATGAGCCATCACTACTTGATCTGGTGTTCACAGATAATGTGTTGGATATTGAAAATATTGAGTATGAACCACCAATTGGAAAGAGTGACCACTGTGTGTTGTTGATGGAGTATATCATTGAAGACATTCTTCCTGAGAGTAGAGGCACTGAGGACATGAGGAGGAACTATCCGAAAGGAGATTACATCAAAATGAATGAGCTTTTTGCAGTTATTGACTGGAGAACCTTATTTTACAACAAATCTGTACAAGAAATGTATGACATCTTTTGTGAGAAATATGGGAAGATAGTAGATTGCTGCATACCTGTCACCAAAGTAGGTGTAATTCATGCCAGAGAGAAATGGTTCGATAATGGGTGTAAAAGAGCTAAGGAGTGGAGAGACAAATGCTGGAAAAGGTATAGGAGGAGAAAAAAACATAAATGCCTGGCAAACCTACAAAAGAGCAAGAAATGACTACCTAAGTAAAAGGAGAGAGGCAGAGAGAGATTATGAGAGGGACATCACCAGGAAGGCTAAAGAAAATCCCAAGCTTTTCCACAGCTTTATCAGAGGAAAACTGAAGGTAAAAGAACAGGTTTTAAGGCTAAAGAGAGCGGATGGAAGCATCACTGAGACGGACGAAGAGATCTGCAAAGAATTGAACAAGGAGTTTCAGTCAGTATTTACAGTAGAAAATACCCCACCCCCTCAGATTGCAGTGATAGAAGCTCAAGGGCCGGTATTAGAGAACATCAACCTTACAGCCACAGAGGTATGCAAAGCGCTGATGGATTTAGATGTTCATAAAGCTACAGGTCCTGATGACATATCCCCTCATGTGCTTAAAAAATGCGCAAACACAATATCAGTGGCACTAAGTATCATATTTAAGGAGTCACTGGAGTCGGGGGAGATTCCAAGATGCTGGAAACCAGCAAATGTGATACCTATCTTCAAAAAGGGAAGGAGGGATACGGCTCTGAACTATAGACCAGTTTCCTTGACCAGCATAGTTTGCAAAGTTATGGAGAAACTACTAAGGAAACATATCTCTCTTCACTTGGAATCCTTCAACTTTTTGTCAGTGAGGCAACATGGCTTCAGAGAAGGAAGATCAACAGTAACAAACTTATTAGAATTTTATGATGAGGTAAGCCAAATCTTACAGGAAAGAGAGGGCTGGGCAGATTGCATATTCCTAGACTTCCAGAAAGCGTTTGACACCTGTTCCACATGGGAGACTTATTAGGAAGCTGCAATCAATGGCTAGAATAGGTGGAAATGTCTTGGAATGGATAAAAACTTACTTAGAAGGAAGGGAACAGAGGGTTAGAGTAAGACACTCAGTGTCTGAATGGAGAAGAGTTAGTAGTGGAGTTCCACAGGGTTCAGTTTTAGGGCCACTTTTGTTCCTTGTATATGTAAATGACCTACCAGAGTGTGTAAATTCATTCATGAATATGTTTGCAGATGATGCAAAGATTGTGAAGAAAGTAAAAAACGAGAACAATGGTAGAGAACTTCAGGAGGATCTAAATAATCTGCATGAGTGGTCAGAAAAGTGGCTAATGAAATTCAATACCTCAAAATGTAAGGTAATGAGAATGGGTACAAGTGCAAGAAGGCCCAAGCTTGACTACTCGGTGGCTGGAGTACAACTTCAAGAGACAGAAAATGAGAGAGATCTAGGAGTAAACATACTGGCAGATTTGTCTCCAGAAATACATATAAATGGCGTAGTAAGGGCAGCATATGCATTCTTATCAAATGTAAGGGTAGCCTTCAGGCACATGGACAAGGAAATGTTCAGAAATATTTATGTAACCTATGTGAGGCCAAAACTCGAATATGCAGCCCCCTTTTGGAATCCGCACTTGAAAAAGCACATAGCTAAGCTTGAAAAAGTTCAAAGACATGCCACGAAACTGGTGCCAGAAATACGCAATCTCGGTTATGATGAGAGGCTGAGGGAATTAGACTTGCCATCACTCGAAGCTAGAAGAGTAAGGGGGGATATGGTGACAGTCTTTAAATTCCTTCATGGTTATGATAGAGTGGATAGGGATCGATATTTCGATATGGCTGGCTCTAGAACTAGAGGTCATAGTTTGAAGCTTCGGAAGAAAACTTGTTTGCAGGATGTAAGGAAATACTTTTTCAGTGTAAGAGTAGTTGATAATTGGAATTCGCTAAGCGAGGAGGTAGTTAATGCTATCTCAATCCATAGTTTTAAAGACAGGTATGATAAGTATCACTAAGTCTAAAAATGGAACCGATCAGGAGACGGGAAGATACGAGCTTTGGGCTCTTTCCCGTAAACACAATTAGGTAATCACAATTAGGTAATCACACACGAGATAGATTGGATAAATCTTGACCCACACAGTGGTAAGGACTCATTCGAGGGAAGATTCCTAGATTGCGTACAAGGGAATTTACTACACCAACATGTAATGGAACCAACAAGGTGGGGATGAACCATCACTACTTGATCTAGCATTCACAGATAACGTGTTGGATATTGAAAAAAATGAGTATGAACCACCAATTGGAAAGAGTGACCACAGTGTGTTGTTGATGGAGTATATCATTGAAGATATTCTGTCTGAAAGTAGAGGCACTGAAGACATGAGGAGGAACTATCCGAAAGGAGATTACATCAGAATGAATGAGCTTTTTGCAGTTATTGACTGGAGAACCTTATTTTACAACAAATCTGTGCAAGAAATGTACGACATCTTTTGTGAGAAATATGTGAAGATAGTAGATTGCTGCATACCTGTCACCAAAGTAGGTGTAATTCATGCCAGAGAGAAATGGTTCAATAATGAGTGTAAAAGAGCTAAGAAGTGGAGAGACAAATGCTGGAAAAGGTATTGGAGGAGAAAAAACATAAATGTCTGGCAAACCTACAAAAGAGCAAGAAATGGTTACCTAACTAAAAGAAGAGAGGCAGAGAGAGACTAAGAGAGGGACTAAAGAAAACCCCAAGCTTTTCCACAGCTTTATCAGAGGAAAACTGAAGGTAAAAGAACAGGTTTTAAGGCTTAAGAGAGAGGATGGAAGCATCACTGAGACGGATGAAGAGATCTGCAAAGAATTGAACAAGGAGTTTCAGTCAGTATTTACAGTAGAAAATACCCCACCCCCTCAGATTGCAGAGATAGAAGCTCACGGGCTGGTATTAGAGAACATCAACCTTTCAGCCACAGAGGTATGCAAAGCCCTGATGGAGTTAGATGTTCATAAAGCTACAGGTCCTGATGATATATCCCCTCATGTACTTAAAAACTTCACAAACTCAATATCATTGGCACCAAGTATCATATTTAAAAAGTCACTGGAGTCAGGGGAGATGCCAAGATGCTGGAAACAAGCAAATGTGATACCTATCTTCAAAAAGGGAAGGAGTGATATGGCCCTAAACTATGGACCAGTTTCCTTGACCAGCATAGTTTGCAAAGTTATGGAGAAACTACTAAGGAAACATATCTCTCTTCATTTGGAATCCTTCAACTTTTTGTCAGTGAGACAACATGGCTTCAAAGAAGGTAGATCAACAGTAACAAACTTATTAGAATTTTTATGATAAGGTAAGCCGAATCTTACAGGAAAGAGAGGGCTGGGCTGATAGCATATTCCTAGACTTTCTGAAAGAATTTGACACTGTTCCACATGGGAGACTTATTAGCAAGCTGCAAACAATGGTAAAATAGGTGGAAATGTCTTGGAATAGATAAAAACTTACTTAGAAGGAAGGGAACAGAGGGTTAGAGTAAGACACTCAGTGTCTGAATGGAGAAGAGTTAGTAGTGCATTTCCACAGGGTTCAGTTTTAGGGCCACTTTTGTTCCTTGTATATGTAAATGACCAACCAGAGTCTGTAAATTCATTCATGAATATGTTTGCCGATGATGCAAAGATTATGAAGAAAGTAAGAAACGAGAACAATGGTAGAGAACTTCAGGAAGATCTAAATAGTCTGCATGAGTGGTCAGAAAAGTGGCTAATGAAATTCAGGACTTCAAAATGTAAGGTAATGAGAATGGGTACAAGTGCAAGAAGGCCCAAGCTTGACTACTCGGTGGCTGGAGTACAACTTCAAGAGACAGAAAATGAGAGAGATCTAGGGGTTAGAATTATGGCAGATTTGTCTCCAGAAATACATATAAATGGCATAGTAAGGGCATCATATGCTCTCTTATCAAATGTAAGGGTAGCCTTCAGGCACATGGACAAGGAAATGTTCAGATATATTTATGTAACCTATGTGAGGCCAAAGCTTGAATATGCAGCCCCCTTTTGGAATCCGCACTTGAAAAAGCATGTAGCTAAGCTTGAAAAAGTTCAAAGACATGCCACGAAACTGGTGCCAGAAATACGCAATCTCAGTTATGATGAGAGGCTGAGGGAATTAGACTTACAATTACTCGAAGCTAGAGGATTGAGGGGGGATATGGTGACAGTCTTTAAATTCCTTCATGGTTATGATAGGGTGGATAGGGATCGATTTTTTGATATGGCTGGTTCTAGAACTAGAGGTCATAGTTTGAAGCTTCGAAAGAAAACTTCTTTGCAGGATGTAAGGAGGTACTTTTTCAGTGTAAGAGTGGTTGATAATTGGAATTCGCTAAGCGAGGAAGTAGTTAATGCTATCTCAATCCATAGTTTTAAGGACAGGTACGATAAGTATCACTAAGTATAAAATGGAACCGATCAGGAGACGGGAAGATACGAGCTTTGGGCTCTTTTCCGTAAGCACAATTAGGTAATAATAATTAGGTAATCACACACACACACACACACACACACACACACACACACACACACAAGGGCCGGTATTAGAGAACATCAACCTTACAGCCACAGAGGTATGCAAAGCGCTGATGGATTTAGATGTTCATAAAGCTACAGGTCCTGATGACATATCCCCTCATGTGCTTAAAAAATGCGCAAACACAATATCAGTGGCACTAAGTATCATATTTAAGGAGTCATTGGAGTCGGGGGAGATTCCAAGATGCTGGAAACAAGCAAATGTGATACCTATCTTCAAAAAGGGAAGGAGGGATACGGCTCTGAACTATAGACCAGTTTCCTTGACCAGCATAGTTTGCAAACTTATGGAGAAACTACTAAGGAAACATATCTCTCTTCACTTGGAATCCTTCAACTTTTTGTCAGTGAGGCAACATGGCTTCAGAGAAGGAAGATCAACAGTAACAAACTTATTAGAATTTTATGATGAGGTAAGCCAAATCTTACAGGAAAGAGAGGGCTGGGCAGATTGCATATTCCTAGACTTCCAGAAAGCGTTTGACACTGTTCCACATGGGAGACTTATTAGGAAGCTGCAATCAATGGCTAGAATAGGTGGAAATGTCTTGGAATGGATAAAAACTTACTTAGAAGGAAGGGAACAGAGGGTTAGAGTAAGACACTCAGTGTCTGAATGGAGAAGAGTTAGTAGTGGAGTTCCACAGGGTTCAGTTTTAGGGCCACTTTTGTTCCTTGTATATGTAAATGACCTACCAGAGTCTGTAAATTCATTCATGAATATGTTTGCAGATGATGCAAAGATTGTGAAGAAAGTAAAAAACGAGAACAATGGTAGAGAACTTCAGGAGGATCTAAATAATCTGCATGAGTGGTCAGAAAAGTGGCTAATGAAATTCAATACCTCAAAATGTAAGGTAATGAGAATGGGTACAAGTGCAAGAAGGCCCAAGCTTGACTACTCGGTGGCTGGAGTACAACTTCAAGAGACAGAAAATGAGAGAGATCTAGGAGTAAACATATTGGCAGATTTGTCTCCAGAAATACATATAAATGGCGTAGTAAGGGCAGCATATGCATTCTTATCAAATGTAAGGGTAGCCTTCAGGCACATGGACAAGGAAATGTTCAGAAATATTTATGTAACCTATGTGAGGCCAAAACTCGAATATGCAGCCCCCTTTTGGAATACGCACTTGAAAAAGCACATAGCTAAGCTTGAAAAAGTTCAAAGACATGCCACGAAACTGGTGCCAGAAATACGCAATCTCGGTTATGATGAGAGGCTGAGGGAATTAGACTTGCCATCACTCGAAGCTAGAAGAGTAAGGGGGGATATGGTGACAGTCTTTAAATTCCTTCATGGTTATGATAGAGTGGATAGGGATCGATATTTCGATATGGCTGGCTCTAGAACTAGAGGTCATAGTTTGAAGCTTCGGAAGAAAACTTGTTTGCAGGATGTAAGGAAATACTTTTTCAGTGTAAGAGTAGTTGATAATTGGAATTCGCTAAGCGAGGAGGTAGTTAATGCTACCTCAATCCATAGTTTTAAGGACAGGTATGATAAGTATCACTAAGTCTAAAAATGGAACCGATCAGGAGACGGGAAGATACGAGCTTTGGGCTCTTTCCCGTAAACACAATTAGGTAATCACAATTAGGTAATCACACACACACACACACACACACACACACACACACACACACACACACACACACACAATTAGGTAATCACAATTAGGTAAACACACATACATAGTAACGTCATGTACATTCTCTATCAGTTACTCTGCTGCATCATTAAATATCTTGGACTAATGATATGAATGGTATACACCAAAACTAACAACCTCTATCCTAATTTTGGGCTGCCTCGACCTTCAGTTTCATACACTTTCTTTCTATTTTACCCATTGGAGAATTGCAAGCATTTGCAGATTCGGTGTATGCCTGGTATCTCGGCAGTGTGCTTGAATAGGCTGGTGTTCATGCCCAAACATAATATCTAGTGTCTCTGTATTTGTGATAGCCATGTCGGCGCTTTTCTTGGCTCAGTCTCTCCTCTGTCGATTTCTGATTTCAGAATCGGATTGCAGAGGGAGGACAACGTCCGGTGGATAGATGTCGTGAGAGGGGAATATGGAGAGGTAACCAACTCGATAGCAAAGCAACACAGGAGGGAAGGGAAAAAATTATGAATCTACCCCTACCCCTTGTCTGGCGTCCACCTGATGAGAGATTATCCGGGACCACTGTGGGTACAACCTGGACCCATTTTTTTGGAGATGCAGCGTAGCACAAAAAAAAAGGAGTAAAAAAAAAAAAAAAAAAAAAAAAAAAAAAAAATATATATATATATATATATATATATATATATATATATATATATATATATATATATATATATATATATATATATATATATATATATATATATATATATATATATATATATATATATATATATATATATATAAAATTGAACTCCATACGGGGACAGAGGAAAGGGAAATTGAACCTTCCCCAAAGAGTAATGACAAGGGATATTGAACCTTTCCCTTAATGTGACGAAAAGGGAAATTAAACTTTCCCCATAATGTAGCCTGCATACTAACTGCATAAATATATTTTTTTTTTGTCTTCTCTTATCAGGTCTCATTGTTTTTAGCTCATAAATTTTAAGTTAAGAAAGCCTCAATGCCTCCATTAGAAGTAGTCATATACAGGGGATCCCCGATTTGAGACAGGATTCCATTCCTGACAGCTGTTGTAACCCAGCTTTCATCATAAGTAGGATAACACCCAAATTCGAACCTAGGTCTACCACCAAATGCTCTAAAACAGAAAAATAATCTAAGTTCTTAATCTAAAACATAAAAACAGTAAAAGTACACTATATAGTAATACTTACCTTTACTTGTGTAATATAAGACATAAAAATAGTAAATGTACACTATATAGTATCGCTTACCTTTACTCGTGTGGTCGGTTTGCTGACTGGAAGGAGCGTTACTAGGGAGAGACAGACAGGCCTATAAGCAGGAGGAAGCTGGAGAGGCAGGTGCTGAGGGGACTGGGGCAGGTGAGTCTGGAGAGGCAAAAAAAAACCTGCAATAGATGCTGGAGATACTGGGACAGGTGAGTCTATAGAGGCACCTGAGGTAGAAGGTGCAGGATATGTTGGTGGGGGTTCTAGCTTCAAGAAGAACTGGCAGAGGTGAGTCTGGAAGGATGCCCTTTTCTTCTCCTCTCATATTTCCTTGTAACACCCGCAAGGGAATTAATGATCACTTTGGCAACCATAGTGTACCTGGCCGTGTTGGGGTCCTGAGCCTCGAGCTTTGGCAAATCTTCCTCAGTCAGGGCAAAAGATTCTTCCAATTTCCTGGTTGTGAATCTCTTGGGCTTTGGGCTTGGTATTTCTTCATCCTCTTCAAGTATCTGCTTCTCAAGTTGACTGAGGTCCTCAGGAGATAACTCCTCTTCATGAGATTACCGCTGTTTTTTTTACATCATCAGGTTCCACCTCCAGCTTGCGCTCCTTATTCAGGGCAACTATGATATTGGTGACAGCCTCAACTGTCTCTTCAAAGCCACAGAGGTCATTCACAAAATAGGGGCACAGTTTCTTCCATACCCCATTCAAGTTCATCTGCCTAACATCCCCCAAGAATCAGCAATGTACTTGACAGCCTGAAAAATATTGTACGACTTCCAAAACTCCTTGAGAATATCAAGTTCTAGTCATTCTCAGTTGCCCTGAGAACATAGAGAAAGTCCATTGGAGGTAATCGGGCTTGAAAGAGACAATTACCCCCTGATCCATTGGCTGTAACAGGGAAATGGTATTAGGTGGAAGGTTAAATCACCTTTACACTAGGATGATAGTCACCCAAATGGTGAGGGTGTCCAGGGGCATTGTCCAGAACTAGCAACATCTTAAAGGGCAGACCCTTGGAAGCACAGTGCCTCTCCACTTCTGGCAAAATATGGTTGCTGAACCAGTCCTCAAATATCTGAAGGGTTATCCAAGCCTTCTTGTTCGATTTCCAGATGACTGGCAGTTGACCCTTCCAAATGTTCTTGAGTGCCCTTGGATTATCTGCTAATTAAACCAACAAGGGCTTCACCTTGAAGTCTCCAGCAACATTAGCACTAAAAGCAAAGTCAGTCTCTCCTTGAAGACTTTATGGCCTGGTGCTGTCTTCTCCTCCTTGGTGATGTATGTGTGAATAGGTGTACACTTCCAGAACAAGCCAGATTCATCAATGTTAAATACTGATTCGGCATGGTAACCCCCCTCCCTAATTATATCTGCTAACACACTGGAAAACTCTTTTGCTGTATTTTCATCACGCAAATTAGGTCATGCTAATTAGCACAACTCTTAAAACGATTAAAGCAACCTCTACTGGCCACAAACTCTTCACCTTCACTCCCTTCCCCTTTTCACTTTTCACGGCATCAAACAAGCTTTTAGTCTTTCCTGCGGGCCACAAGTGGAAGGTCCGCTCACCCTCAAGGGTGAACATCCAACAAACAAACAAAAAAAAGCTTTTAGTCTTTTCCTGTATCAACATGAGGCTCACTGGGATACGTTATTGATGCTGGTCATCAAAGTAAAGCACTAAAAATCTCTCCATCTTCATCATAAGGCCATTACGCTGCTTAATAATCATAGTGGACATCATAGGAGCACAAGTTTTTGTATGTTAAAAGATACAATCTTTATCTTTAATGATCGTGTCCACGATCGAGCGAGCTAACCCCAGTGAGCGGCCAACGTTTTATAGCATATTCTCCCTTTTCTGAGTGTTTTACTAGTTCAACTTAAAGTTCCAGGGTGATGGCTTTCCTTTCCTTCAAAGCACTGCCATCAGAAATATTGTCACTATGTTAGGGAGACACAGTAAGGTTAATAATGAGCAAACACGAGCAAAACCATTGAGAGAGCAGGGTGAGAGGAAACTGAATGATGGTTCTTCATTTTCTTCTGTCTAATGTTGCATGACGATGCATTATTTTGCAATGCTCAGCAAACTTTTTTGCATGAAGATTGTATGTACAGCTATGTATTTGGTAATTTTGTAAATAAGCTAAATATAATTCCTTCTAATATCTAAATGCATAACCATATAAATATATTAAATCATTTACTAGATATATGTATATGCAATAATGTCCCATGCCAAGGAATACGTCAGCCATGCTAAACAAACTTTTCCACATAAAACCATATTTATAGTTATGTGTTTGGTAATATTGTAAATAAATTCAATATTATCCTTCAAATAACCAAATACATAAACATATAAGTAAATTAAGCCATTAACTTTATATGTACAAATATGGCAGTGCTGCTAACTTTGTAGTCATCTGCCGCACTCACAAACCATTAATCTCCTGCAGTTTGAATTTACCACACAAGGCAGGTAGGTAAAAAAATTGCTTTATTAATTATTTATTAATAACTTATGGGCCTATGTCGTAACAGTGGAATCGCGCAATTCGGGGACTGTGTAAACTGGGGACACTCTAAATATATAAGAGAAATAGTGTCTACTATTGTTTTAGTTAATTTATTGTCATTCTGTCATTTATGAGTATTATTGAATAATTTTCACCTATATAGAAAATTTTAGTTTCCTATTGTTAGAATAATAATTGTCATTTTGTGATATATTAAAAATCCCATAATGTAATTATGAGCACTTATTGTAT
>JAXCGZ010010360.1:10000-34330 GCA_037179515.1 Halocaridina rubra | reverse complement strand
TGACAGCACTGCTCATAAGTGAAATATTTCAGGTTAAAGAAATAAACTTTGCTATATAAAGTGAATTCAAGGAATTTCTTGTTGCTCACATAAATATTGGGTCAGAGAACATTATAATAACTGTTGTATATAACCCACCAAGAAACCAACATAGGCTAGAGGTTTATGAGGAAAATCATATAGGTTCTATTGAAGTCATAAACTCAGTTGTTAACATTGCATGGGAGAAAATATGAGGGATTTTGATTAAAGAAGATTATAATCGTAGAGAGATAGATTGGATAAATCTTGACCCACACAGTGGTAAGGACTCATTCGTGGCAAGATTCCTAGATTGAGTACAAGGGAAATTCTTACACCAACATGTACTAGAACAAACGAGGGACAGGGGTGGGGATGAGTCATTGCTTCTTGCTATAGTATTCACAGATAACGTGTTGGATATTGAAAAAATTGAGTATGAACCACCAATTGGAAAGAGTGACCAATGTGTGTTGCTGATGGAGTATATCATTGAGGATGCTCTGCCTGAATGTAGAGGCACTGAGGACATGAGGAGGAACTATCCGAAAGTAGATTACATACTAATAAATGAGCTTTTTGCAGTTATTGACTGGAGGGCCTTAGTTTACATTAATTCTGTACAATAAATGTACGACATCTTTTGTGAGCAACATAGGAATATAGTAGATTGTAGCATACCTTCCACCAAAATAGGAGTTCTTCATGCCAGAGAGAAATGGTTCAGTAATGATTGTAAGAGATCTAAGGAGTGGAGAGTCAAATGCTGGATAAGGCATAGGAAAAAAAAACATAAATGCCTGGCAAACTTATAAAAGAGCAAGAAATGATTACCTAAGTAGAGGAAGAGAGGCAGTGATGGACTAGGAAAGGGACATCACCCGGAAGGCTAAAGAAAATCCCAAACTTTTCCACTTCTTTGTCAGAGGAAAACTGAAGGTAAAAGAACAACTTTTAAAGCTAAAGAGAGTGGATGGAAGCATCACTGAGACGGATGAAGAGATCTGCAAAGAATTGAACAAGGATTTTCAATCAGTATTTGCAGCAGAAAATATCCCACCCACTCAGTTTGCAGAGAAAGGAGCTCATGTGCCGGTATTAGAGAACATCATCTTTTCAGCCATAGAGGTATGCAAAGCACTGATGGAGTTAAATGCCTATAGAGCTATAGGTCCTGAAGATATATCCCCTTATGTACTTAAGAAATGCACTAAATCAATATCAGCAGCACTATGTATCATATCTGAAAAGTCGCTGGAATCAGGGGAGATTCCAAGATGTTAGAAACAAGCGAACGTGGTACCTATCTTCAAAGAGAGAAGGAGGGATATGGCTCTAAACTACAGACCTGCTTCCTTAACCAACATAGTTTGCAAAGTTATGGAGAAACTACTAAGAAAATGCATATCTCTTCACTTGGAAACCTTCAACTTTTGGTCCGTGAGACAACATGGCTTCAGAGAAGGTAGATCAACATTAATAAACATATTAGAATTTTATGATGAGGTAAGCCAAATCTTACAGGAAAGAGAGGGCTGGACAGCATGCATATCCATAGACTTCCTGAAAGCATTTGACATGGTCCCACACGGTAGACTTATGAAGAAGCTGCAAGCAATGGTGAGAATAGTTGGAAATATCTTGGAATGGATAAAATCTTACTTAGAACTAAGGGAACAGAGGGTTAGAGTAAGACACTCAGTGTCTGAATGGAGAAGAGTTAGTAGCGGAGTTCCACTTTTGTTCCTTGTATATGTATATGACCTACCAGAGTCTGTAAAGTCATTCATTAATATGTTTGCAGATGATGCAAAGATTGTGAAGAAAGTAAGAAATGAGAACAATGGTAGAGAACTTCAGGACAAACAAAACAAACAAACAAACTTTATTTCCATTTCAATACAATGGGTATTCGTCAGCCAGGGCAAGCCCCAACCCCCCACTGTGGTGTCCAACCACAGCAGTTCCTGCCAGTAAACAGCTTAAACTCTCGGTCTTGGACGGGAACCGATCTTTCGACCTCGGGAGTGCGAAGCCAGCACGTTACCACTGCACTAGCCAGCAGGCTAGTACAGTGGTAAGACCTAAATAGTCTACATGAATGGTCAGAAAAGTGGCTAACGAAATTCAATACTTCTAAATGTAAGGAAATGAGAATGGTTACAAGTGCAAGAAGCCCCAAGCTTGACTACTCAGTGGCAGGAGCAGAACTTCAAGAGACAGAGAATGAGAGAGATCTAGGAGTAAACATACTGGCAGATTTATTTCCAGAAATGCATATAAATGGCATAGTAAGGGCAGTATCTGCTTTCTTAGCAAATGTACGGGTAGCCCTCAGATACATGGACAAGGAAATGTTGAGAAATATTTATGTAACTTATGTGAGGCCAAAAATTGAATACGCAGCCACATTTTGGAATCCGCACTTGAAAATGCACGTAGCTAAGCTTGAAAAAGTTCAAAGTCATGCCACGAAACTTGTGCCAGAAATACGTAATCTCAGTTATGATAACAGGCTGAGGGGATTAGACTTACCATCACTCGGAGCTAGAAGATTGAGGGGGGATATGGTGACAGTCTTTAAATTCCTTCATGATTATGATAGAGTGGATAGGGATCGATATTTTGATATGGCTGGCTCTAGAACTAGAGGTCATAGTTTGAAGGTTCGTAAGAAAACTTCTTTGCAGGCTGTAAGGAAATACTTTGTCAATGTAAGAATAGTTTATAATTGGAATTCGCAAAGCGAGGAGGTAGTTAATGCTATCTCAATCCATAGTTTTAAGGACAGGTATGATAAGTATCACTAAGTACAAAATGGAACCGATCAGGAGACGGGAAGATACGAGCTTTGGACTCTTTCCCGTTAGCACAATTAGGTAATCATATATATATATATATATATATATATATATATATATATATATATATATATATATATATATATATATATATATATATATATATATATACTGTATATCAATTACAAATTAACGATGAAAGCTTATAAACTATGACACATTTTTATAATCACAGTCTATTTATCATGATCTCAAGGCATTCACTCAGCGTAAGGATTACATCTGCCAAAACAAGTCCTTCGCAAGAAGGCAACCGTCCTAGCCCTTGGTTGATAAGGGAGCCCGTGACGTAAAACCGGAACCGGAACATTTATCATGATCTCGTTCTAAAGATCTTTCAATTTATATTTTTTCTTTTATACAATAAGGATCTTTTTTTTTTTCTATCCTCTGTATAATAATAATAATAATAATTATAATAATTATAATAATAATAATAATAATAATAATAATAATATTGTAAACTTTTCTTTATGAATAAAAATTTCAATATATTCACGCATTTATGTATTTATTATTTTTTTTTTTATTCTGTTTACCTCAAAGGGGCTCTGCAATGGCTAACCAGGAGTTGTAAACCCCGGGGCAAACATGTCTGAAGACGTCGCAGAGAAAAAAAATAAAAATCTTTAATATAAACTAATACAAAAATTATTAACAAACATGAATTGAACTAATGAAAACACCACGCAATATCCATCTTAAACGAAAATTAAGCCCACTTTTCTTCAAATATTTGCTTTATCTTGAAGACATATTCGACGATGAAGCCGTTTTGGTCACACACGAACACTTCCTCCAGATGGCGCGCTCCGAACATTTAACTGCACAGAATTTCCTTCTTTTATGTCTTTTATTCTCCATTTTCTCGACTCTCTCTCTCTCTCAAGTTATAAAAACGAAAGTCCCTTTATAAATAAAGAGCTTATAGCTTACGCAAGTGAGTTGTCAATAATTAAATCGACGGTTTGAATTCCAATCAGCAATCCCTGTAATAAAACGAATAAGTATATGGCAGTTGTAGTCACCGTGGCTCAAGCGGTAGCGCCCGCGACTCTGAGCCGCCAGGTCGAGGGTTCGCGCCCCGTCACGGTCTGAGGTTAGCAAGGGTATTCACTCAGGGTAA
The DNA here is from genome assembly GCA_037179515.1 of Halocaridina rubra. Classification (NCBI taxonomy): domain Eukaryota; kingdom Metazoa; phylum Arthropoda; class Malacostraca; order Decapoda; family Atyidae; genus Halocaridina; species Halocaridina rubra. Next base: position 30,322 of record JAXCGZ010010360.1, on the reverse strand, counting down.
CGATTACATCTGCCAAAACAAGTCCTTCGCAAGAAGACACCCGTCCCAGCCCTAGGTAGAAAAGGGAGTCCGTGACGTAAAACAAAAAAAAGTATGACAGTGTATGGTTCCTCTGTCCATCTCTATCTTTCTATCTATCTATCCATTCATACCTATGTAAATATCTCTCAAACAATTAATCACTTCCTCTATCTATCTAAAGCCATAAAATCTATACATCTATATCTTAGATAATGTATCTGTTCCTCCCATTACCTGTTTACCTATCTATACACCTCTCTGTCTCCCTAACAACGAATGTTTTCCTCTCATTAATATACTTAGTTATCTATCGACCTATCTAAATCCTATCTATTGACTGGATACTGAAATATTTCGATTTAGTAACAGAAAGAGGGTTTCGTACTCGGGTCCCTTGGGAGGGGAGACCAGCATTTAACCTGACAAGCCATGGAAAGAGGAAAAAAAATGAATAATAATATTTAATGAAGGTATTTTCAGTTTAATACGAAATCAACCAAAGACAATGACTAAATATTGTGTTTGTTGTTGTTGCTGCTGTTTTTGTTGGTGTAGGTTCCCCGTGTTCAAGTTAGGTAAGAAATAATTGTACAGGTTTAGAGAGTAATAGAAGGCATATCATTGTTTTTAATATATTCTGTATAAGAATGCGTTTAATAATAATAATAATAAAGATAATAATAATAATAATAATAATAATAATAATAATAATAATAATAATAATAATAATAATAATAATAAAAGCAGCAGTAGTAAGAGTAATAATATCGACAATAATAACAACAACAACAACATTAATAATAATAATAATAATAATAATAATAATAATAATAATAATAATAATAATAATAATAATAGCAGCAGTAGTAACAGTAATAATAATATCAACAACAATAATAATAATAATAATAATAATAATAATAATAATAATAATAATAATAACCTATGTGCATTATAACGGCTACTTAAACTAAACTAACAAATATTTTCTCGCCGCCTTCATTCAATATATAATAAACAATCAAACTAACCCATCGTACAGTAGATGTGCATGACGCATCTTCCGGAGGAAAAGAAGTCGTCAAACAACTTTTGCGGACAATAAGGCAAGCATTGACCCGGAACCTATGTTTACATGACCCCGATATAGACTCCAAATACACTGACATCACCGCTACGATATGATTCTCCTTGATAATATCGGACTTAAGATATGCTGATTTACCACAACTATTAGATGACGGATATATATATATATATATATATATATATATATATATATATATATATATATATATATATATATATATATATATATATATATATATATATATATATATATATATATATATATATATATATATATATATATATATATATATATATATATATATATATATATATATCAGTTTGAAACAAATCACGAAAAAGTGAGTTTTCAGTCTATTACAGTGCAAGCCTAGATTAAACTTAGTATTTCCGGTATTTTGGCATATATGCATGCATGTATAGATTCATATAAGTATTTACTAGATTACCTCTTCCTATGTATATATGCAAATATGTATATTTTCAAGCCTTTGTATGCAGGTCACAACCTCTTCCTAAGTATGTATGCACACATGTGTACATGTAATTACCTAATTGTAATTACATGTACACACGTGTGCATACATACTTAGGAAGAGGCTGTGACCTGCATACTTAAGCTTGAAAACTTACATATTTGTATATATACAAAGGAAGAGATTGCCTCGTACATGCTTATATGCATCTTTACTTGCATGCACATATGCCAAAATACCGAAAATACTAAGCTTAACCTAGGCTTGCACTGCAATGTATGCATGCAAGCATACATGTATGCAGGTGTCTTCTTCCTATGTATGCATGAATGTAGGCAAGCATGTATGTATATATGTACGTAAAAAGCAACTTCTATCTATGCATGAATGCATGTATGTATGCAAGTACTGTAAACATATATGAACGTATGTGATAACTCTCCCCATGTATGTATGCACGTAAATAATCATGTAAATATGTATATGACCTCTTCCTATGTATTTAAGTGTGTGTGTATATATATATATATATATATATATATATATATATATATATATATATATATATATATATATATATATATATATATATATATATGCGCGCGCGTTTGTGTGTGTGTACTGGACAACCTCTTCGCATGTGAGTTTGTACCTACACTGGAAAGAATTTCTGCCGTTTCTCACGAACTGTTGACTTTTGTGGAATACGCGGCTTTTGAGTAATGACTCTTTTCATTATCATAATACACAGTTCCATTCTTTGTTTTATGTGTGTGGTTATGGAAGAACGCATTCAGTGGCAGTTTCCATAATAATTACTGTCTGTACACACTAAGTTGCACAGGGTTCGATACCCGCTGACAACTAACCACAAATGCACCGTCTTGCACATCACTATTAGTTCCGATTCGAATGGGAGTGGATAAATATATTCGACCTATGAGGAAGAGTAAGACTCGAACTCGTGTTAGTCGCTTACAGATTCGTGCACACTAACACTGTTCTCCCGCAGCCCCCCAAAATAATGTACACCATTGTCTGTCACAATAAGTCCCCATTCGAATGGGGTGAACACACAAGTTGGAGCTGGGGGATTAAGGCCTAATGCCCTTGCCAATGGCCTGCAGTAGGATCGAACACACGTTAATCGATTCCCAACTCGTGCACTCTACTAGTGAGCTACCACGGCCCCCAAAATATGTGCATAGTTTTATGTGTCAATTAGTTCGAATGGGGTTGGACACGGGCATGTAGGAGCTGGGTAATTAAGGCTTGATGACCTCGTTAATGACCTGCAGAGGGATCAAACCCACTTTAATCAATTCCCACCTTATGCTGTACACACTACTGGGTTACCGCAGTCCCCTATTACAGGGAGGGAGTAATATCACAATTATGTATTGGCATTATTAGGTTTCTACATATTAGTGAAACTTCAACAAAAGTTCAAGTTTGTCATCTTTAAGACCTCTGAGGCTAAGGGCAATTGGCTATAGACTTCTGTTAAACAGGTCAAAGTTAGTGCCCTAACAAAAGGTATAAAATATGTATTATTCTTATTATTACCTCGACTCGGAAAATTACAAACCCTTGTTTGAGCCATCAGCAGAACGTTAGTAAGGGTATCCATCCTTAATGCCCAAGGCTCCAGCCTCTTCCTTCTTCACCACTATCCTATCCCAACTTTCCTCTTCCTTTCAAATCAAGGTAACTTATCAAATAAAATTTAGGAGATTACTAACTCCAGCCTGTCTGTGTCCACCCCCATTCGAATGGGAATTAATACTGACATAATAAGAGAAGCTACAAAATTACAGTATTATAATTATTATTATTATGATAGCTTTCATCGTATGAGCTATATTGAGTCATGCTTTAAAATAAATTTTCTTTTATGAGTATGGAGTTGTAGTCACAATATTTCTGGGATAACTATTGTATTCCATTCTTTCCTTATATGTTGTGAGGGATTTTTCTTTCGTGGTGTTTTACAGAGTCACTTTATTTGGATAAAAATAGGTACCCATGGCTTGTGTACATAACTGTTTTTCATAATCAACCTCTATATTTCAATATACTAATACAGTAATTCACCTGTATAAACATTTATGAATACATGTACATAAACACTGTACCTGTGTGAATGTTGAAGAATACATGATCTAAAATTGCTGGAATGAGATTTAATACATAAATTTCTATTACCTACTCTACTGCTAAAGCAAGATTTTTCTATGGACAGTAATTAATCACATATAATTAATTCACTTGGAATCCTTCAACTTTTTGTCAGTGAGGCAACATGGCTTCAGAGAAGGTAGATCAACAGTAACAAACTTATTAGAATTTTATGATGAGGTAAGCCAAATCTTACAGGAAAGAGAGGGCTGGGCAGATTGCATATTCCTAGAAAGCGTTTGACACTGTTCCACATGGGAGACTTATTAAGAAGCTGCAATCAATGGCTAGAATAGGTGGAAATGTTTTGGAATGAATAAAAACTTACTTAGAAGGAAGGGAACAGAGGGTTAGAGTAAGACACTCAGTGTCTGAATGGAGAAGAGTTAGTAGTGGAGTTCCACAGGGTTCAGTTTTAGGGCCACTTTTGTTCCTTGTATATGTAAATAACCTACCAGAGTCTGTAAATTCATTCATGAATATGTTTGCAGATGATGCAAAGATTGTGAAGAAAGTAAAAAACGAGAACAATGGTAGAGAACTTCAGGAGGATCTAAATAATCTGCATGAGTGATAAAAAAAGTGGCTAATGAAATTCAATACTTCAAAATGTAAGGTAATGAGAATGGGTACAAGTGCAAGAAGGCCCAAGCTTGACTACTCGGTGGCTGGAGTACAACTTCAAGAGACAGAAAATGAGAGAGATCTAGGAGTAAACATACTGGCAGATTTGTCTCCAGAAATACATATAAATGGCATAGTAAGGGCAGCATATGCATTCTTATCAAATGTAAGGGTAGCCTTCAGGCACATGGACAAGGAAATGTTCAGAAATATTTATGTAACCTATGTGAGGCCAAAACTCGAATATGCAGCCCCCTTTTGGAATCCGCACTTGAAAAAGCACATAGCTAAGCTTGAAAAAGTTTAAAGACATGCCACGAAACTGGTGCCAGAAATACGCAATCTCAGTTATGATGAGAGGCTGAGGGAATTAGACTTACCATCACTCGAAGCTAGAAGAGTGAGGGGGGATATGGTGACAGTCTTTAAATTCCTTCATGGTTATGATAGAGTGGATAGGGATCGATATTTCGATATGGTTGGCTCTAGAACTAGAGGTCATAGTTTGAAGCTTCGTAAGAAAACTTGTTTGCAGGATGTAAGGAAATACTTTTTCAGTGTAAGAGTAGTTGATAATTGGAATTGGCTAAGCGAGGAGGTAGTTAATGGTATCTCAATCCATAGTTTTAAGGACAGGTATGATAAGTATCACTAAGTCTAAAATGGAACCGATGAGGAGACGGGAAGATACGAGCTTTGGGCTCTTTCCCGTAAACACAATTAGGTAATCACTAAAATGGAACCGATCAGGAGACGGGAAGATACGAGCTTTGGGCTCTTTCTCGTAATCACAATTAGGTAATCACACACACACACACACACACACACACACACACACACACACACACACACACACACACACACACACTTGATGGAGTATATCATTGAAGATATTCTTCCTGAGAGTAGAGGCACTGAGGACATGAGGAGGAACTATCGGAAAGGAGATTACATCAAAATGAATGAGCTTTTTGCAGTTATTGACTGGAGAACCTTATTTTACAACAAATCTGTACAAGAAATGTATGACATCTTTTGTGAGAAATATGGGAAGATAGTAGATTGCTGCATACCTGTCACCAAAGTAGGTGTAATTCATGCCAGAGAGAAATGGTTCGATAATGGGTGTAAAAAAGCTAAGGAGTGGAGAGACAAATGCTGGAAAAGGTATAGGAGGAGAAAAAACATAAATGCCTGGCAAACCTACAAAAGAGCAAGAAATGACTACCTAAGTAAAAGGAGAGAGGCAGAGAGAGATTATGAGAGGGACATCACCAGGAAGGCTAAAGAAAATCCCAAGCTTTTCCACAGCTTTATTAGAGGAAAACTGAAGGTAAAAGAACAGGTTTTAAGGCTAAAGAGAGCGGATGGAAGCATCACTGAGACGGACGAAGAGATCTGCAAAGAATTGAATAAGGAGTTTCAGTCAGTATTTACAGTAGAAAATACCCCACCCCCTCAGATTGCAGTGATAGAAGCTCAAGGGCCGGTATTAGAGAACATCAACCTTACAGCCACAGAGGTACGCAAAGCGCTGATGGATTTAGATGTTCATAAAGCTACAGGTCCTGATGACAAATCCCCTCATGTGCTTAAAAAATGCGCAAACACAATATCAGTGGCACTAAGTATCATATTTAAGGAGTCACTGGAGTCGGGGGAGATTCCAAGATGCTGGAAACAAGCAAATGTGATACCTATCTTCAAAAAAAGAAGGAGGGATACGGCTCTGAACTATAGACCAGTTTCCTTGACCAGCATAGTTTGCAAAGTTATGGAGAAACTACTAAGGAAACATATCTCTCTTCACTTGGAATCCTTCAACTTTTTGTCAGTGAGGCAACATGGCTTCAGAGAAGGTAGATCAACAGTAACAAACTTATTAGAATTTTATGATGAGGTAAGCCAAATCTTACAGGAAAGAGAGGGCTGGGCAGATTGCATATTCCTAGACTTCCAGAAAGCGTTTGACACTGTTCCACATGGGAGACTTATTAGGAAGCTGCAATCAATGGCTAGAATAGGTGGAAATGTCTTGGAATGGATAAAAACTTACTTAGAAGGAAGGGAACAGAGGGTTAGAGTAAGACACTCAGTGTCTGAATGGAGAAGAGTTAGTAGTGGAGTTCCACAGGGTTCAGTTTTAGGGCCACTTTTGTTCCTTGTATATGTAAATGACCTACCAGAGTCTGTAAATTCATTCATGAATATGTTTGCAGATGATGCAAAGATTGTGGAGAAAGTAAAAAACGAGAACAATGGTAGAGAACTTCAGGAGGATCTAAATAATCTGCATGAGTGGTCAGAAAAGTGGCTAATGAAATTCAATATCTCAAAATGTAAGGTAATGAGAATGGGTACAAGTGCAAGAAGGCCCAAGCTTGACTACTCGGTGGCTGGAGTACAACTTCAAGAGACAGAAAATGAGAGAGATCTAGGAGTAAACATACTGGCAGATTTGTCTCCAGAAATACATATAAATGGCGTAGTAAGGGCAGCATATGCATTCTTATCAAATGTAAGGGTAGCCTTCAGGCACATGGACAAGGAAATGTTCAAAAATATTTATGTAACCTATGTGAGGCCAAAACTCGAATATGCAGCCCCCTTTTGGAATCCGCACTTGAAAAAGCACATAGCTAAGCTTGAAAAAGTTCAAAGACATGCCACGAAACTGGTGCCAGAAATACGCAATCTCAGTTATGATGAGAGGCTGAGGGAATTAGACTTGCCATCACTCGAAGCTAGAAGAGTAAGGGGGGATATGGTGACAGTCTTTAAATTCCTTCATGGTTATGATAGAGTGGATAGGGATCGATATTTCGATGGTATCTCAATCCATAGTTTTAAGGACAGGTATGATAAGTATCACTAAGTCTAAAATGGAACCGATGAGGAGACGGGAAGATACGAGCTTTGGGCTCTTTCCCGTAAACACAATTAGGTAATCACAATTAGGTAATCACACACACACACACACACACACACACATATATATATATATATATATATATATATATATATATATATATATATATATATATATATATATATATATATATATATATATACATCCGTAAGTGATACTCATTTGTGCAGCTGAGGGTCGAATGTAAACAAATACATAATTGAAGTATAAATCCAAAAGTTATTTCTACTCATTACATGTGTAACTATGGAATCACCCACAGAATTCCTAAAATGCCACATAAATGCATGGTATATTCAGTCTTAAACATAATACAAATACAGATAAATTTAGCTTGCACACACTACAGCCATTTATATTAGAAGATAAAATTACTAGAATGCAGGGAGTGAAATATTTTACAAGATCCTGGAAGTATGCATTGTCTTTATGTGTAGCAATAAGTCCCCATTCAAATGGAGTTGGGGGATTACGGTTGGATGCCCTTCCTAGTGCTCCGTGGTGGGCTTGAACACAGGTTTGTCACTTCTTAGTTGAATGCACTAATCACTGAGCTGTAGCCCACTTCATATATTATCCTTGAATTAATCTTACATATTTACTTATCATGTTTGCAAATATGTACTTATGTATTCACCATATTATTTTCTTCTTTGTGACACTCACTATTAATCCCATTGTGTGAACAGAGTCAGACTGGAGATGGAGAAATACGGTTGTATGCCATTCCTAACACCCCGCGGTTTGCTTGATTGCAAGTCTGTCAACACCAAAGTCGAGTATTCTAGTTACATAAAACAATGCATTCCTTTAACTGGTGTCCCACTTCTACTGTGAGTAACAGTACAAAACTTTTACTGACAACACTACACTGTACTACACATCTAATCATACCCTTCAGATCATACCTAAGGTACATATAAAGAGAATATATCTAACTGGGTTCAGTGTCCTTTGAAAGCAATGGTTTAGTTCAACAACATTAGAAAATGTTTAGTAATAAAAAACACCTTTTTAAGTGTCACAATTAGTCCCCATTTAAATGGGGGTGGACACAGGCATGTTGGAGCTATATGGGAGATCAAATTTGATTGCTTATGTTAACATCTCACAGAGGGTTAAACCGCAGCAGCTGCTTACCGACTTGCGCAAGCTATCACTGTGTCACCATGGCCAACATTAGATAATGCTCAATGTTTTGAAAATAAAGAACGAGTCATACATTATATTATATCCCTACCCTGAGTTTGATAAACGAAAACAAGTGGGTACAGAATATCAACTAATGACAAAGAGGCAATGTGCTTTGGAAATACAGAATATATCATGCATTATCCTATACTAATACCCTTAGTTTCATAAACGAAAGCAAGTGTGTACAGAACACCAACGGCTGAAAAGGAGGCATAACACCAATAAAGCCCAGCTTGAGAAAGGAGTACCTTTAGCGGACTATAGAGCTGCAAAGCTGTGATGGTCATAATATTGGCTGATATGGAACAGATGGCTAACACCTGTAAAAGAAGAAAATACATAATGAAGGAGGGATAAGCTAATCTGTTGGTATATTGTTTTTGTTTGCTGTTTTATAAGTCACTATTAATCCAAATTCCCCATGAGGGGTAGGGGCAAGAAAACCTCTTCTGTGTTGACAAACATACACAAATCCCGCTTGATAAGGGGATGGTGAACGCAACAAAGCATTTATATGTTAAACAAATTGGTAGAGTAAATGTCTGAAGTTACCTGCGGCCGAATGGTCGTTGGGAAGTATTCAGCAGACAGCAGCCAGGGTATTGGGCCAATTCCCAGGCTACTGCCATATGCACAAACCATAAGACAAGCTGTTGGAACCCAGCTAAAACTGTTTTCTATGCCATACCTGAAAGACATAATAAAAAACTTTACTTAAAAGAGAAGTGAATATCTGCGTGTAAAGGCAGAAAACACTAACACGGGCAAACAGTAAAAATATTGCTATTTTTATTTTTCACGTCACGGACTCCCTTTTCTACCAAGGGCTAGGACGGTTGCCTTCTTGCGAAGGACTTGTTTTGGCAGATGTAATCCTTACCCTGAGTGCATGCCCTTGCTAACCTCAGACCGTGACGGGGTGCGAACCCTCGACCTGACGCCTCAGAGTCGCGGACGCTACCGCTTGAACCACGGTGACTCCCAGTAAAAATATTGCTATATACTGCTTTTATTTGTTACTACAAATCTCCATTGAAATGGGGGTGGACACAGAGAAGTTAGAGTACAAAAATTATGGCTGGATGCCTTTCCTAGCACTTTATGGTGGCTCAAATGTGGTTTTTCAATATGCAACGTTTTATATGTTACAATTCATCCCTATTCGAAAACAGCGATAAAGTATACATTAAAAATATAGTTACAGTACATATGAATTCAACATTTCAGATTTCTCTGTTAGTCCCCTTTCAGATGGGTGTGGACAGAGACACGCTGGAGTTAAGGAAGTAAGATTAGATGCCCTTTCCATAAGAAATTAAGTACACATTAGAGGATGGTGTCATAGCTTACCCTTCCTCTCCAAAGTGAGTCTCAGTCACTCTCTGAGTAGCAATAATATAAACGTAAGTGCCCAGTAATATATATGAGACCAATAACAGCAGCAAAGATAGTATCAAACACTTCTTTCGACCTATCCAATCCAGTATTAATGTCTGTGAGATGTTACCACAGAGGAGAACTGAAAATACAATGATGGTACTGGTATCTCTGTCCAGAGCTAAGCCAGATGATTGTAACATGCGTGTAGCATTACCACGTATAACTTCAACTCCACTAAAGTTGGATATGAAGAATAAACCCAAAATTATGAAGTATTTTCTAAGAATATCTGGTTTTATGAGTACCCGCCAGCCATGACTCCCGTCAGCTCTTTCGTTCTCCATTTTCAACGTTCTTATGGCATCTTCCAGGTCAACAGTTGGTCCCCTCAAAGACCTTAACACTTTCTTAGCTTCTTCCTCTCTATTTTTCATTATGAGATGAGTTGGGCTCTCGGGAAGAAAGGGTAAAACGCACAGAGCATATGCCAAGTAGTGGCAACCGCAGATAATTGCAACGTAATACCATGGCATAAATATGCCCAAAGCAACTACAGCTATGCCACCAAGGCCTTTCATGGCTTCTGTAGTGACACCAGCAGCTCCGCGGATGCGGACATCACTGACTTCTGCTAAATAGCTCCTGACAGCTATCCCCATCATGCCGTAGGTCAATCCATTAATTAATCTGAAAAGATAAAATGTACAGCCAGTAATGAGGAGCATATATAAGCATAAACAACAAAAGCGAAATTCATAAACATAAAATAATAAATTGGCACCAACGCAGTGACATTTACGCTGAAAAGAATCATATACAGTATATAAATTCATATAGTATATAAATTTTGTAAAATCTTAATATAGAAATAACTTGGATAAATTGTTTATTTTATATTCTTTGTGCTCGAAATAATTAACATGGGCCAAAGTAACATCCTTGACGTGAGAATGAAAGAATTTTACTCATGCAACTGCCCAAAATAACATCCTTGATGTGAGAATGAAAGAATTTTACTCATGTAACTGCTCCGCAGAGTGGTGTAGTGGTAGCAACTGGGGCTAGTAATATACTGGCCCCAGCCTCGATCCTGGCCTGGGGTTGTATAAGCTTTTAATGCCTAATGTCGTTAACAATTAAATATGGCAGTTGACCGGATCGTCAGTGATTTCCTGTAGGTCTACCTGATTATTTAGCCATTGCCTGGAAATTACTTAATCCACGAAATTGGAGAAGAGGTGTAGTGGCATAGTGTATTTTCTTTCTTTATTTGGAGTGTTGTAGTGATATGATATATGTCTTCTTTATTTATATATTAATTTATTTATTCATTGATATATATATTTTCACTTTATTTATTAATAATGTTTTTTGGTTGTTGTAAAGTGATCCCTTAATTTTGCTTCTTTTTGTCATAACGAACTGTACATTGTTTTGGTTTTCTGTTTTTATGGCAACACTGACTCTGTATTGCCGCCTTTTTCGTGGTGTGATATTTTTGGTCTGTTCATTTTCGATACATAAAAATTGCTTCATAATTATGACTTTGGCCTATTTTGTTACCTTAAATGATATTGTGGTAATCTTGATACCTTGTCAGACTGAACTATAAAGTGGTGACCCCGGAGTGACAAGATATAGGAGTGACAAGATATTTGTAATTGACAAGATGGCCTAAGTGACAAAATTTCTTCAGCATCATACCGGTAGGCAAGGCCTAGGTTTCTTTCAGTATTTGTACTCCAAGATAAGCTGTCATAAACAATGTCCGATTCTGATGATGATAAGTCTAGTGCTGTCAGGCACATAGCAGTGAAAGCCCCTGCATTCATGGACACCTGCGTTTCAGGGTGGTTTTCTATTCTTGAAGCTCAATTTGGCTTAGCTAATGTGAAATCCAGTGAAACAAAATTTTTCCATGTGTTATCTGCCTTGCCCCCTACTGTTGTAGAACGTGTTCCCCAAGACACTTTAAATAGGAGAGACTATGATATAATTAAAGCATACCTCACAAATCTTTTTGAACAGACCAAGCCTGAACTTTTCAATGATTTGATAAGTAATACAGTAATGCATGGCAAGCCTTCAGTTTACTTAGAAGAAATTCGCAGAACTGCTTCTAAATTAGGAGTAACAGATGACCTAGTGAAACATAAATTCTTGCAAGCAGTTCCCAGTAGTATTTCGGCAGCTTTAGCCTCTCAGCAAAATATGGATTTACCAGCTTTAGGCAAGCTTGCAGATGAACTAGTTGTATTTTCTCAAAATAATAATAGGGCTAAACCCATCAATGTTGTTGATCAGTCGTCAGTTTCTCATCAAGCTAGTACGTCCCAGTATGTATCAATTTCCAAGAATCCACCTGTAGGCCTAGGAGTGCTACCGTTCCATCAAAATCAACGTCCAAAAGTTTGTCGTGCCCATTTATATTATGGAACTGGGGCTAAATGGTGCAAGCCGTGGTGCCAATGGCCGAATAAATCTCAAAATATCCAGATGAAGGATTCTTCTAGAGCGCCGTCCCCAGCATCAACGTCTAGGTCCTCGTCGCCCGCACGGAATTTTCCTAGTTCGGAAAACAAATAAAGCAGACAGAAGAGAAAATTGTAGCTACGGCCACTTCTGTTCTGCCACTTCTACAGGTTGTAGCCAAAATTGGTTGTAGTGACATGGTCTTCACTGTGGATACAGGAGCAGCAGTCTCCATTATTCCTTATAAGTATGTTTCAGAAATTTTATTAAGGCCAACAGCAGTTAATATTTCTACGGCCACTGGTGAGTCCATAAAAGTTTATGGTGAAATTATTCTTGACCTTGATATTCGGCAGTTGCGCCGTCGATTTAACTGGACATTTGTTGCTGCAGATGTATGTACACCTTTATTAGGTAATGATTTTCTTTGCAATTTTGGATTGTTTATTGATTGTAAGAATAAAACTTTACATGACAATATAACACAATGTTCTGTAAAAGGTGATATTGCAAATCATAATGTTTCTTATGTGATTAATAATTTGAACTATTTACCTGATTCTGTACAACAGTTGTTCCAAGATTTTCCCTCATTCTTGTCCTGTGTTAAGCCTCTTACAGCTAATAATTCTTTCAAGAATTACTTTATAGTTCAGTATGACACGATATCAAGATTACCACAATATCATTTAAGGTAACAAAATAGGCCAAAGTCATAATTATGAAGCAATTTTTATGTATCGAAAATGAACAGACCAAAAATATCACACTACACGAAAAAGGCGGCAATACAGAGTCAGTGTTGCCATAAAAACAGAAAACCAAAACAATGTACAGTTCGTTATGACAAAAAGAAGCAAAATTAAGGGATCACTTTACAACAACCAAAAAACATTATTAATAAATAAAGTGAAAATATATATATCAATTTATAAATAAATTAATATATAAATAAAGAAGACATATATCATATCACTACAACACTCCAAATAAAGAAAGAAAATACACTATGCCACTACAACAGACTGAACTATAGAGGCTTGGGCCCCAGTTATACAGTAGATATATAGTCAGGCTCTGTGCTATCACCATCCCTTGCCTCTGCCATATATTACAGACCTCTAAACTTTTAGGAGGATATTTCTGGTGATATAGGATAAAATTCCACCCAAATATCTAATGAGTGTCGAAGTTGGTGACAGAAGAAAAATTACCATGTCCATTTTCCCTTTACCAAAAAACTGCTACTAAATGAAAAGAAGAGGAGGGAATAATGACTCCTACTTACCTCTACTTTTTTGTTACAGTTATGGCTACCCTACTAGTTTTCATAAGATATGACATCAAGTAATAATATAATTCCAATGGTAACTTTAAAGTGAATACCAAAGCCCTTATTAAATATAATACCCTGTGGTGGCGGGCACAACGTCAAAGAATAGTCCCAACGTATTCCCTGCGTGTAGTAAGAGGCAACTAAAAGTGGATGGGGCGAGGGGACTGGGAATCCCCCCCTTGTATTAACCTCCTGCGAGATGTCAAAGAAGAAGGGGGGTAGAGGGGAGAGTAACTTCTCCCCAAACTCTAGTTTTGGGGTGTCTAAATGTGCATGGTTGTAGTACAATAGAGAGCAAAAGGTGTGAGATTGGATATATGTTTGGTAGGAGGAGAAATGCTAGAGGGAGGCCTAGGTTTGGGTGGATGGATGGAGTAAGGAGAGCCCTAAATGATAGGGGGTTGGATGTTAGGAAACCAAGTGAGTATGCTAGGAATAGGAATGAGTGGCGAGTGATTGTAACGCAGCTCTGATGGGCATCTGCTGTTACCACGGGGCTGCATCTTACAGAGGTAGCCCTGTGGTAGGGGCAGTAGGGGAGTTGGCATACGAAGCGACACACGTTGTGGAAGAGCCGGGAGGATGGGCTGTGGTACTCCAGCAGTGCCATCTGAACGGTCGTTAGCTCCCTCGTCATTGCCCATAGGGCAAAGTAATCCCCTTATTGTTTCTTTTTTTGATGTCAGCTACCCCCCAAATTGGGGGAAACAGCCAAGGTAAATGGAATACCATAATTATCCAGCTAGTAATTCTTGGAATGGCTATACTTATTAGGTTTTCTTGTAGTATCAAAGTATATTAATTAATCAATATATCACTAACCTTCCAGTGAGAACAAGAGATGTACTTGAACTGAATGCTATGATGAACCAGCTGAGAATTCCTGGAACGGCTGTGATGATCATGGAATATTTTCTTCCCAGCCATGGAACAACCCATCCACTCATTATTATTGCAGGCATTGTACCAATGTACAAACTACTACCTGTCAAAGAACCGAAAGTGTCTGATGTTACTAACAGCTACAGTGATATATATATATATATATATATATATATATATATATATATATATATATATATATATATATATATATATATATATATATATATATATATATATATATATATATATATATATATATATATATATATATATATCGCCCTTGTAAGAAATGTGTCCAAGTCAATGCACACACATTCACCATAAACCAAACATATTTCAGTCACTCCTATTAGGTCCTTTGGGGTTATGGGTTTCCACTATTCCCCAACACCACCCTGCTTGGGTCATCCACAGGATAAGTGGGTAAGGTTCTTCTGCCATAAGGCCCGACAGTTGCAGCTGGTTTAACCTCATTGTTTTATTACATGGCAAGCCCCCACATCCACCCTGTATAGTAGTGGTGGTGCAAAAATGTCATTTCTGATGAAGAAAGTATTTAACAACATTGAATTTTGTTTTATAGTTTTTAGCCAAAGGGTGAGGAATATTGTCCATCCTCAAGCTTTACCCTCTAAGCTTACTGTTCTAACAATGACCTTATGTTTACTGGTGAATATAACTGGACTTCTAGATTCTATGCTGGAAGATACTAGCACATAACAAACCCTATTTACATTGCTTCCTAGTTCTTTTAATAATAACAATAATAATAATAACTACTACTTACTCATCATGTCCATCTGCCAATCAGATACATGTAGTGTGGTGTTGAAGAAAGATGACTGATCAGATTGCATATCTGAAGCAAAAACATTTGGCCATGTTGAAGATAGACCTTCATTTTGGTATCCTACTACTGTTCCCAAGATGATCAGCATCTGTTAACAAAATGGATGTTATTACTAATAATATAGTGATAAATTTAAAATTATTATTATCATTCATATAGAAGTTGTCCTTTACCTGGTGCCATTTATTGGTTACAGCACTAACCATGTAAGTAAAAAATTGCCTACAGTATAGCCAAAAGCCTTAAGTATATGTGTCTATACTTAGCACATGAATATTCCCCACTTCCTGCATACTTTGAATTACTTTTTGATTACTGTACTGTACCTAAACTTTGCTAAGTTTAGTTTAAATTTATGTAAAAACAATAATATAGCCATTAAAATGTATTTTTGAGGGAAAATATTATGAAATCTTATATTGATTTTTTTCAATTTCCAATCATGTATATTTAAAACCGCACTATTTAAGACTATGTAAGATGAGGGACAACTGTATCATTTTCTATCAGTGAGGGGAAATATATGACCTTTTTATATCCTGCAAATCACAAGAGATTTAAAAGGTTTATCCACAGTGTTAAAGATTAAAAAATAGCTACTTGTAAGACCAAATTGAGGGAGGCAACTGATATAGATGGAAGAGCAGAATTAATCTCTCCCAACTGGATTTACTCTTAATGGCACAACATATAGATGTAAGGATAGGCAAATATAGCTCTGCTAACTTTATTCTTTTCTTATTATTGAGGCCATCCTCATGCATTTAGTTGGATACGACACCATATCTGAAATACATGGTAGAATATTTTGTAGAAGCTAGTAGGATGGCCACAACCAAAACAAAATATTAAGCTAACAGGTGTCTCTTCCAAACTATACTATCCAAGCCTCCTTTCTGGTTTGTTATAAAAGAATTTGTAAAAATTAGTACAATCAAGTCAACAGCTCCATAATTCCTTTCAAGAATCTCCTCTATCACAAAACGTTAGAAAGAAGCATTCTTCTATTATTATAATTATTATTACTTTCATAATTAGCTCCTGATATTGGGTAGGACAGAATTCTGCTCTTATATTCTTTGTATTTAGTAACTGCCAACTCATAGGGATAGGGCAGTGATAGGGTAATACCCCTTCCTCCCAGAAGTATTTTTTTTCCTAATAATACCTCATTTGTGAGACAGCATGGTGTGATAAGGGCCAGCTGCTTTGTTCTCTATATGATATGTATGGTCATTCTGTTGTTGGATGTAGTTAGATGTGCGTTATCATAAAAAGTTAGGATTATTAATTCTGTTATGATATATTCTTATACAATCAATTATAAGGTATGCTTACTAGTTTAAAATAACGTTGTTTTCTCTCAGATGGACATTCACTGGTTATACTATTAAAATCTGAAAGGAAAATTACATGTATGCATTACAAATAATCCAAAGCTGGTAATACAAATGAACTTTAGAAGATGTAAAATAAAGATTGTCTTCCATTTTAGCAGCTACTATATCCACAGAGAGCCAAGACTGTCTTACTATCATTACATGAACCACGCCCAAACTTGCATAAATTATTCAAGTTGGTAGAATTTTTGCTTTTCTTATAATTTTACACATGAAAGCACAACACTAATAGTATCACCCTTTTCAAAGTTCCAATTTTCGAGCATACTGATCTCAATTAACCCCCTATGTCAAATATATGTACTCAATAAGCCACTGCCATAAAGTACAGCTGTCCCTCCAGTTACACTGTCAATTGGTTCCTTCACTCCCGGCGTAAGTGAAAGTTTGTGCATATCAAAATAACTTTTACAGGTATATTAATACTTTGCATATGACCTATTCCGACCTCCATAACACTGTACTTTAAATTATGCCTAAATTACTATATTGCACAAAATCTTAACCTCATTCAATTTAAACTCAAGTAAAACCAGTACAGTAATACTATACAGTAATTTTGGGAAAATATATTCAGAGTTTTTATTTTTTCTTAATATTTTCCTACTAAACACCCTCAAAATAATTTTATTAAAATTTGTGGAAGATGTGGAACAACTGTACTAAAGTAATCTTTAAATTGGTATATATATATTTACCTTTAGGTTTTGCCTCGAGTGGATTCATAACTTCTTTATTTGAAAGTTGACAATGATTCATCTCCATGGTCTATCTTTCTGAAATAAATTATAACATATTACCACTGTACATTCTTAGAAGATGAAACAAGGGTACTACAGGCAAATAAATATCGTTTAGGAAGCAAGAGCTTAACAGTTCTTCTATATGGTAGAAGACACCAGCTTCTACATGAGCATTTGTGCTGTACACAAATGCTGATGGGATACCTGGTAAGGCAGTAGAATTTAAGGATAGGCTTCACAACAGTAAGGCTGATATAATAGTGGTTACAGAGACTAAGTACGTAAGGATATAAACAGTGTCGCAGATTTCCTTAAAGGCTCCAGAATATTAAGGATGTGCGAAATCTTTTGTGAGGAATATGGGTAGATTATTACTTGTTGCACACTTCCATCAATATAGGAGTTATTCATGCCAGAGAGAAATGGTTCAATAATGAGCATAAGAGAGCTAAGGAGTGGATAGACAAATCCTGGAATAGGCATATGAGAAAAATATAAATCCTCATGAGACTTAGAAAAGAGCAAGAAATGATTACCTAAGTAAAGAAAAGAGAGGCAGAGAGAGATTATGAAAGGGTTATTGCCAAGAAGGCTATAGAAAATTCTAAACTTTTCCACAGCTTTATCCGAGGAAAACTGAAGGTTAAAGAACAGGTTTTAAAATTAAGGAGGTTACATGGAAAGATCACTGAGACAGCTGAAAAGATCTGCAAAAAGTTGAACAAGGAGTTTCAGTCAGTAATTACAGTAAAAAATACCCTTCCCCCTTAGATTTCAGAGATAAAATATCGAAGGCCAGTATTACATTAATTTTTCAGCATGTGAAGAATACTTAAGAAATGCTATGCATCATATTTGAAATCTGAGGAGATTCCAGGATATTGGAAACAAGTAAACATGGTAGCTATCTTCAAAAAGGGTAGGAGAAATACAACTCTAAACAATAGGCTTGTTTCCTCAAGCAGCAGAGTTTGAAAAGTTATACAGAAACTACTGAGAAAATGCATCTCTCTTCACTTGGCATCCTTCAACTTTTTGTCAGTGAGACAACATGGCTTCAGAGAAAGTAGATCTACAGTTACAAACTTATTAGAATTTTATGGCGAGGTATGCCAGATCTTACAGTAAAGAGGAGGCTGGAGGGATTGCTTATTCTTAGATATTAAAATATGCATTTGATATAGTCCCACATGGGAAACTTATTAAGAAGCTGCAAGTAATGGCAAGAATATGTGGAAATGTCTTTCAAAGGCTAAAAACTTACTTAGAAGGAAGGGAACAGAGGGTTAGAGTAAGACACTCAGTGCCTGACAGGAGAAGTTAGTAGTGGGCTTCCACAGGGTTCAGTCTTTGGGCCACTTCTGTTCTTTGAATATGTAAATGACCTACCAAAGTATTTAAATTCATTCTTGAATATGCTTGTAGATGATGTATAGATTGTAAAGAAAATAAGAGACAAGAAATATGGTAGAATACCCCAGGAAGACCCAATTAGTCTGTATGAGTGGTTAGAATAGTGGCTAATGAAATTCAGTACCTTAAAATGAATGGTAATAATAATGGGTACAAGTGCGAGAACGCCCAAGCTTGGATACTCAATAGCACGTGCAGAATTTCAAAAGACAGAGAATGAAAGAGATCTAGGAGTAAAGCTATTAGCAGATTTGTCTCCGGAAATGCATATACATGGCATAGTAAGGACTGCATGTGCTTCCTTAGCAAATGTAAGGGTAGCCTTCAGAAACATGGACAAAAAAATGTTCTGAAATATTCATGAAACTTATATGAGGCCAAAGCTTGAATAGTTCAAAGACATGATACAAGCCTGGTACCAGAAATACGCAATCTCAATTATGAGGAGAGGCTGATCATCACTCAACGCTAGAAGTATGAGGGGGATATGGTGACGGTTTCATATTCCTTCATGGTTATTACAGAATGGATAGGAATTAATATTTTGATATTGCTGGCACTACGACTAGAGTTCACAGTTCGAAAATATGTGAGATAACTTCTTTGCAGGATGTAAGGAAGTAATTTTTTATGGTAAGAATAGCTATTGATTGGAATTCGCTAAGCGAGGAGATAGTAGATGCTAATTCAAGTCATAGTTTTTAAATACACATATGATAAGTGACACTGAGTTTAAAAAAGGAACCGACCGCGAGAAGGGGGGTTACGAGCAATGAACTCTTTCCAATAAGCACAATTAGGTAATTACATAAATGATGATGTTATGATGAAGTCCTTTTGCCCACCTGCAAAATTCTGTAAGATACAGTATTAGAAAATACACGTGGTAGACTGAATATAACTGTTCTGGTTTCATATGCTTAATCTTCACAACAACAAAATACTGTATATACAATACTGGTCTTTATTCATCACTATGTGATACCTTTAACAGAAGGATGAATAAGGTGCTGATCATGGCAACAGTTCAAATATACCTTTCTGGTTCTGAAAAAAAGCTGAAAGGGAGCTGTACAGAGGTACGGTGAACACCGTGAGGTTTCATCATAAATGATAATTTGTATACTGTACTGTATTCCGAAAACATACATGCCAACTAGTGAAGAAACTACTGACAGCCATTAGTGAGATAATTGATATGGAGACGGGATGTCATGAGTTTAGGGCTCTTTCCCTTTAGCACAAATAGGAAGAATATAGTATTCAATTACTGTTTGGTTTACTAATACATACAACCAGTACTTACAAAAAACAATTTATTAACACAGAGAA
>JAXCGZ010010360.1:0-7500 GCA_037179515.1 Halocaridina rubra | reverse complement strand
AGGAGGAGGGAAGGGAAAAGAAGACGAGAGGAGGAGGAGGAAGGGGAGAAGAAGAAGACGAGAGGAGGAGGAGGAAGGGGAGAAGAAGCAGACGAGAGGAGGAGGAGGAAGGGGAGAAGAAGATGAGAGGAAGAGGAGAAGGAAGGGGGGAAGAAGAAGAAGAAGACGAGAGGAATAATAATAATAATAATAATAATAATAATAATAATAATAATAATAATAATAATAATAATAATAATAATAATAATAATAATAAGAAGTAGAAGATTATTATAAAAAAAAAATAAAGGTAATAAGAAAAACATAAAAAAGGAGGAAAGTAAATCAGATAACAAAAAAGACAGGAGGAAAAATTAGATGATGAAGAGGAAAAAGATAAGAGAGAGAGATGCGAAAATTAAAAATAAAATGGTAAAACAAAAATACTAAATAAAAATAGGAAATAAAAAAAAAATAGAGTATAAGGTGAGGAAAGAGAAAAAAAAAGAGGGTAATAAAAAGACTGACCATATATTACATAACCTCTTTCGCACGGTAATTTCAGAAGGCATGTGCGTGTATAGGCCTAATTAAGCCAATATAAACCAATTAACGCGGTTACTTTAAAAAAGAAAAAAAAAATCCGTCCTTATATATTTCGCTTCCCATACCGTAGCTTCAGTATATATCTATATGCTATATTAGTCTTTTATTAAGTCTTATTTTATGCGATATTATTTTGAGGAATTTGGCTGGTTTGGTTTAGTTTCGGTTTTACGTCACAAACTCCCTTTTCAACTAAGGGCTAGGACGTTTGTCTTCTTGCGAAGGACTTGTTTTGGCAGATGTAATCGTTACCCTGAGTGAATGCCCTTACTAACCTCAGTCCGTGACGGGGCGGGAACCCTCGACCTGCCGCCTCAGAGTCGCGGACGCTACTATTTCGCCACGGAGACTACATCTTGAGAAATTTGGCTATATGCACTTATTTTATTTTTTTATTTTAAAAATCAACATGTTAGCTTACACACACACACACACACAGACAGACACACACACACACACACACACACAAATAAGCTTTTCCACAGCTTTATCAGAGGAAAACTGAAGGTAAAAGAACAGGTTTTAAGGCTAAAGAGAGCGGATGGAAGCATCACTGAGACGGATGAAGAGATCTGCAAAGAATTGAACAAGGAATTTCAGTCAGTATTTACAGTAGAAAATACCCCACCCCCTCAGATTGCAGTGATAGAAGCTCAAGGGCCGGTATTAGAGAACATCAACCTTACAGCCACAGAGGTATGCAAAGCGCTGATGGATTTAGATGTTCATAAAGCTACAAGTCCTGATGACATATCCCCTCATGTGCTTAAAAAATGCGCAAACACAATCTCAGTGGCACTAAGTATCATATTTAAGGAGTCACTGGAGTCGGGGGAGATTCCAAGATGCTGGAAACAAGCAAATGTGATACCTATCTTCAAAAAGGGAAGGAGGGATACGGCTCTGAACTATAGACCAGTTTCCTTGACCAGCATAGTTTGCAAACTTATGGAGAAACTACTAAGGAAACATATCTCTCTTCACTTGGAATCCTTCAATTTTTTGTCAGTGAGGCAACATGGCTTCAGAGAAGGTAGATCAACAGTAACAAACTTATTAGAATTTTATGATGAGGTAAGCCAAATCTTACAGGAAAGAGAGGGCTGGGCAGATTGCATATTCCTAGACTTCCAGAAAGCATTTGACACTGTTCCACATGGGAGACTTATTAGGAAGCTGCAATCAATGGCTAGAATAGGTGGAAATGTTTTGGAATGGATAAAAACTTACTTAGAAGGAAGGGAACAGAGGGTTAGAGTAAGACACTCAGTGTCTGAATGGAGAAGAGTTAGTAGTGGAGTTCCACAGGGTTCAGTTTTAGGGCCACTTTTGTTCCTTGTATATGTAAATGACCTACCAGAGTCTGTAAATTCATTCATGAATATGTTTGCAGATGATGCAAAGATTGTGAAGAAAGTAAAAAACGAGAACAATGGTAGAGAACTTCAGGAGGATCTAAATAATCTGCATGAGTGGTCAGAAAAGTGGCTAATGAAATTCAATACTTCAAAATGTAAGGTAATGAGAATGGGTACAAGTGCAAGAAGGCCCAAGCTTGACTACTCGGTGGCTGGAGTACAACTTCAAGAGACAGAAAATGAGAGAGATCTAGGAGTAAACATACTGGCAGATTTGTCTCCAGAAATACATATAAATGGCATAGTAAGGGCAGCATATGCATTCTTATCAAATGTAAGGGTAGCCTTCAGGCACATGGACAAGGAAATGTTCAGAAATATTTATGTAACCTATGTGAGGCCAAAACTCGAATATGCAGCCCCCTTTTGGAATCCGCACTTGAAAAAGCACATAGCTAAGCTTGAAAAAGTTCAAAGACATGCCACGAAACTGGTGCCAGAAATACGCAATCTCAGTTATGATGAGAGGCTGAGGGAATTAGACTTACCATCACTGGAAGCTAGAAGAGTGAGGGGGGATATGGTGACAGTCTTTAAATTCCTTCATGGTTATGATAGAGTGGATAGGGATCGATATTTTGATATGGCTGGCTCTAGAACTAGAGGTCATAGTTTGAAGCTTGGTAAGAAAACTTCTTTGCAGGATGTAAGGAAATACTTTTTCAGTGTAAGAGTAGTTGATAATTGGAATTGGCTAAGCGAGGAGGTAGTTAATGGTATCTCAATCCACAGTTTTAAGGACAGGTATGATAAGTATCACTAAGTCTAAAATGGAACCGATGAGGAGACGGGAAGATACGAGCTTTGGGCTCTTTCCCGTAAACACAATTAGGTAATCAATTAGGTAATCACACACACAAACACATACACACACACAACAAGGCTTCAGAGAAGGTAGATCAATAGTAACAAACTTATTAGAATTTTATGATGAGGTAAGCAGAATCTTACTGGAAAGAGAGGGCTGGTCAGACTGCTTATTCCTAGAGTTCTAGAAGGCATTTGATAGGGTCCCAAGCGGGATACTTATTAAGAAGCTCCAGGCACTGGCGAGATTAGGTGGAAATGTTATGGAATGGATAAAAACTTACTTAGAAGGAAGGAACAGAGGGTTAGAGTAAGACAGTGTCTGAATGGAGAAGGGTTAGTAGTGGAGTTCTACAGGGTTCAGTTTTAGGGCCACTTTTGTTCCGTATATGTAAATGACCTACCAGAGTCTATAAATTTATTCATAAATATGTTTGTAGATGATGCAAAGATTGTGAAGAAAGCTAAAAACGAGAACAATAGTAGAGAACTTCAGGAAGACCTAAACAGTCAGCATGAGTGGTCAGAGAAGTGTAAAGGTAATGAGAATGGGTACAAGTGCAAGAAGCCCCAAGCTTGACTACTCAATGGCAGGAGCAGAACTTCAAGAGACAAAGAATGAGAGAGATCTAGGAGTAAACATACTGGCAGATTTGTCTCCAGAAATGCATATAAATGACATGGTAAGGGCAGCATATGCTTTCTTAGCAAATCTAAGGTTAGCCTTCATGCACATGGACAAAGAAATGTTCAGAAATATTTATTTAACATATGTGAGGCCAACGCTTGAATATGCAGCCCTTTTTTTTTTTTTGGAATTCACCCCCCCCAAAAAAAAATGGGTAAGCTGGAAATAGCTTAAACATTCCACGAAACTAGTGTCATAAATACGCAATCTCAGGTATGAGGAGAGGCTGAGGGACTTCAACATACCTCCATTCGAAGTTAGAAGAATGAGGGGGGATATGGTGACGATTTTTAAAATCATTCATGGTCATGACAGAGTAGATAGGGATCGAAATTTTGATATGACTGGCACTAGAACTAGAGGCCATAGTTTGAAGCTTCGTAAAACAAGTTCTTTGCAGGAAGTAAGGAAGTAGTTGATAACTGGAATTAGCTAAGCGAGGATGTAGTTAAGGCTAACTCAATCCATAGTTTTAAGGACAAGTATGATAAGTATCACTAAGTACAAAATGGAACCGACCAGGAGACGGGAAGTTACGAACTTGGGACTCTTTCCCGTAAGCACAATTAGGTAATTACACACACACACACACACACACACACACACACACACACACACACACATATATATATATATATATATATATATATATATATATATATATATATATATATATATGTGTGTGTGTGTGTGTGTGTGTGTGTGTGTGTGTGTGTGTATGTGTGTATTTGTGTGTGTATGCGTGTGTGTGCGTGTGTGTGTTATTTGCTTCGTTTATAAATCCTAAAATAATGATGCGATATCTTAAGCAATTTGGTCATTAACACTCATTCTCTGATATTAACTTTATCGTTTTTCTTTAGTTACGTCCAAAATATACCATATTACCTAGCTTATATTGGTTTATATCCATATGGATCCTAGCCGAAGTAATAACTATCTCCTTTTCCTTAAGATCCCATTTCATATGGGGTCACTGTATTTAACTAGTCTTTACATTCACGTCTATCTGCAGTATCTTCCATCTGAAAGTTTCTCTCTCTCTCTCTCTCTCTCTCTCTCTCTCTCTCCTCTCTCTCTCTCTCTCTCTCTCTCTCTCTCTCTCTCTCTCTCTCTCTCTCTCTCTCTCATATTTTCTTGGATTGCAACTTTTTTTCTCCGTTTTCATAATTTTATTCTTTAAGTTTTAATTGTTCCCAGAAATTCATAAAATATTGTTAGGCATGATAAATTAGGCCTATGATGAGGAAGTGTCTGGAGATATCTTTGAAATGAGATAGAAGCTGTACCATGGGACATAAAAAAAATAAAAATTAATAGGCCACGTTAAATACACATAAAAAATTGTTTTACTTATCGAGTTTTAGGGTACCCATACACGGTGCGATAGGCCTTGAGGGTACCTGACAGACCTGGGTGGATTCGATCAAATCGGATCGTGTATGGGCTGGTTTTGGTCTGTTCATGTAACCGATAGTTGATCGGATGATCAACAAGCAGTGTTTGGTTTTCAGATCTGCAGAGTCAGCTGATTCATTTCAAATCGCATCGTGGATATGGAGATTGTGAGGCCAACTCTCAGTTTTGTAACTGAGAGAGTCGTGAGAGGACCGTCAATATGACTTGCTCTTTCGGAAGCAGATCAAAGGAAACCTTCTCTCATGGATCAAGCAGAGTCTACAAAACCGTAGTGCACGAGTTAAAGTAGAAGGGCACTACTCCACCTACAAAAAACACGAATATGGGACCCCCCAAGGTGGAATCCTTAGCCCCTTCCTCTTTGTCTCGTGGAAAAACTCATGGACATCGCACTACCACATGGAGCCAAACTCTTCAGTTATGTGGATGACTTTGCCCTCATCACAATAGGCGACAGAAGCTCCAACAAGACCCAGCGCTGCCTCACCAAGATTCACCAAGCCTCCATCTCCCTCAGAGTTAAAATCAATACCCACAAAACCAAGGCCCTTCCCATCCACCAGTGGAGACCAGACACTAATCTGGTCATAGGTAACGAGCCTGTGGACTGGTTTCCAAGCACCAATACCTGGGTGTAATCATCGATTGCAAACTAACCTTTGCACCAATAAATTCAACACTTGCGCGGCAAATACAGCCAGCGACAAGCGGTCCTTCGTCGGATGTCGGGCCTCTACGATGGTGCATCTTTTAATGTCCTCAAAAGCTTCTATGTACAAGCCATACGCAGCCTCATAGACTATGCTTGTCCCACACTCTGGCTACTAAAAGACTAATGACCTGACATATGCGAGATAGAAAGTTCGGCATATGTTAATTCCAACACCAGATACCCTATTGGCAAGAAGCTTTAAAGGTCTGAGTCTCTGTTGCAGTCTTTCACACAAATCTTCGACATACTCTGTGTGAGGGGGAGAAGGAACTGGTATTCCCAAATATTTGTGATTTTCGCACACCTTAACCATTTGATTGCTCAATACAAGGTGAGGCTCTTGCGAGATACTGGAAAAGTACTTTGTTTTTGGAGTTGAAATGACAAGGCCAATGTCTTTTGATACTTGAAAAAATTCATTAAGTATTATTTGCATATCATTGGCAGAAGGTGCCCTAATACATATGTCGTCTGTATGGTCTAATGAATACTTTTTTGAAATGATGGTCTTTTAGGCTATTTTGCCTTATAAGTATTTCTCTACATATGTCCCCTCTCTGGCAAATGTTTACAATATCCTCAGGACCACATACTACTCCAAGCTTCCTTATCAGGTCTAAAATCTTAGCTTTATTTTCTTCAAGTCTCCCCTGCCATGTTGACTCTTGGGATTCACTTATGCCTGAGATTACCACTGTCTTCTCTTTATCAAGTGCCTGGTTAATTAGTGGATTAGCCCTTTCTATCACAACATCTTTCATTTTTTCTATTACTGTTTTTTTTTATAGTCAACAGTTTGCATGCCTTCCAGTACCACCACCCTCACAACCTCTTTTGCTGCCACATTCCCCTTTAGTGCATCTGCAAAGGAAGTTTTCATGGCATCATGTATCGTATTCAGCTCCTGAAACTCTTTTCCATACTGTTTGGTGTTTTCCTTTATCTGGATATTCCGACGTCTGCCAAAACGGGTCCTTCACAAGAAGGCAGCCGTCCTGGCCCTTGGTTGAAAAGGGAGTCCGTGACGTAAAGCCGGAACATGACATCAGTACAGAATTTGAAGGGAAGCTTTTTTTTTCTTTCAAACTAAACCTTACTTTTCTTTTAATTTTTCTATTTTTTTCCTAGGGTAATATAAATGTATTACTTGTTTATTGATAAGTAAAGAATCATGCGATCATATCGATATATTGCGGACATTGCCTTTTAAGTCTATTATTTATATTTTTATTTTTTTCTAACTATGTAAATAACACGACTAGGATGGTTTTAAGGAACTGGTTCCTGAAGGTCACGTGCGCGCGCGTGGATTTCATGGGGTGCCTAATTTGGCTGTTTTCAGAGGTGCCCATAGGCTCCTAATATATGATTTCCCGTCGTGTGTGTGTTTTTTTTTTTAAATATGTTCATTGTTGTGACAGAGTGTTTCGCTCAATGTCAACAGAGGCTGTTAGATGCCTTATTAAATAAAATTAGTAACATAACTGTTATTTTTTAACTAATAAAATAATTCCCACTTCTTATCTTTCGCAGATTATGATTATTTGCAATTTGTATTTTAGCTTATAGCTAATTCTATATAGTTTATTTACTCTTCTTGTACGTGTAGAAGTATAGCCCCAATATAAAGGCTGCTCCTATTTTTCTGTCTGCAACGGGCCAAGAAAATTAAGAAAAGAATAACCAGTAACCTAACTTTTCATTATTATTCTCGTTTTATTTTATTTGCTTCCACTTGTTGCACCTAAAAATACTGTCTCTCCCTTGCATCTCTGCTATAATTGCCTGCCAGGGACCACCACTAAAATAGTCCTTAAAATGAAATCAGAGCCAATTACTGCTCTAGGAATGTCTCCTACAGATGACGTCAC
>JAXCGZ010010359.1:22500-34389 GCA_037179515.1 Halocaridina rubra | reverse complement strand
TTCGAATTCCGGTCGGGGTAAAGAATGATTCATGTTATCACATATGTAATGTGCTTATTTGGTAATTTCATGGCCCGAATGAGATTGGGAATTGAATTAAATGCTAAAATGAAGCCACGAGTGAGTTTGGGGAATCTGTAATATGAACATAGTGGCATTCAGTTAGAATGCGTTCATTCCTAAGTATAGCAGATATAAGCTATAAGGTTGGATTCCTTTTAACCTTCTGTGGTGTAGTGGTAGCGCCTTGACTTAGTAATCTTAAGTCCTAGGTTCGAGTCCCGGTCGGGGTAAAGAATGATTCATGTTTTCACATATGTAATGTGCTTATTTGGTAATTTCATGGCCCGAATGAGATTGATAATTGAATTAAATGCTAAAATGAAGCCACGAGTGAGGTTGGGGAATCTTTAATATGAACATAGTGGCATTCAGTTAGAATGCGTTCATTCCTAAGTATAGCAGATATAAGCTATAAGGTTGGATTCCTTTTAACCTTCTGTGGTGTAGTGGTACGCCTTGACTTAGTAATCATAAGTCCTAGGTTCGAGTCCCGGTCGGGGTAAAGAATGATTCATGTGTTCACATATGTAATGTGCTTATTTGGTAATATATATATATATATATATATATATATATATATATATATATATATATATATATATATATATATATATATATAATATATATATTTGGCTAAACTTTCTGATTACTGCTTTACCTCTTCCCTCTCTTCTCTGATCTACAGCTTTCTGTCCGTTTTATATATATGGCTGTTGACGTCTCAAGATCTAAATTATTCACAGTTACCAGCTGTACTCCACTTTTCTCTGTTCTTTCACCTACTCTTTTCCTTATCGTCATCAACGATCTTCTCCAGCCCCCATCTTCCTCTCCTCCCCACGCCTTTGCCGGCGATTCTACCATTCATTTCATCTCTGCCTTCTTTCACAATCTTCATCTGCAATTCGTCATCAGTCTCGTATCCCTCTTTCTTCAACTTTCAATTCCAATTTACAGAGGGAATCTGAACTTTTTTTTTCTTCAGCTGTAACCTATTTCTATATGGGGCCGCTGTTTTTTTGGTAGCCTTTTGCATTTTTTCCTGTCGCTCTTATTTTGTTCCCTTAGCCTCCAGTCACACATATCATTTTCTATATAATTTTTCTTTCGGAACTTCGGCCTTCCTCTCCCATCTCCTCTACCTCTATATCCATAGCCCTCCTACATATGGTCTTCTTCTCTTTGCATTCCATGACCCTCTAGTGATAGGTAGAA
Source organism: Halocaridina rubra (assembly GCA_037179515.1). Classification (NCBI taxonomy): domain Eukaryota; kingdom Metazoa; phylum Arthropoda; class Malacostraca; order Decapoda; family Atyidae; genus Halocaridina; species Halocaridina rubra. Next base: position 33,111 of record JAXCGZ010010359.1, on the reverse strand, counting down.
ATTCTCTTTCCTGTGGGTGGCCATCCTCTTATATTCTTTTCGAATTTTCTCATTCAATATCTTTTCAAAATATTCCTTCCATCTGCCTCTTATTCTTTCCTCCTTTGACAGAACTCTTCCATTTATGTTATGGATCTGTTTGGTGTGTGTTAGATCAATTGTTGCTTTATCTCTTTTTTCGCTATCTTATATTCTTTTTGACCTTCAGCTTTTTCCAAATTCTCATAAAATTTATTCATTGCACTTGCCTTAGCCTTAGCTACTAACTTTTTTATTCTTACTTTGCCTTTTTCCAAGCCAATTTGTTTTCCTCTAAATAATATCTGTCATAGGTTATCTTTTCTTCTTTTTTATCTTTTCCTGTGTATCATGGTTCCACCACCATTCGATGGCCCTCTGGCTGTCTTTCCTAATAATTCTTCTAATCTCTTAATTCTGTTGACATATTAGAAATCCAGATAGCCTCTAACTTACCATGGGGAAATCAAATAATCCACACTTATGAATCTCTTGTAAATAATTGGGGGCTCTGTTTCGCTTCCATCATTAATTTTTCTCTTTTCAGTTACTTGTTATCTATAAAGGTCTTATCCATACTGCTTAGAATTCTGCTCACACATATGGGGTGCTACTTCTTATATTTATCTCCTGAAGGTTACTCTAGTAGGGTTGAATCAGACTCATCAGTGACCTCTTTTAACTTCTAACCTTGATTATCTTTCTCTCTGCCATAAGATATCATCCCCCTTTCTTTTCTATGATTGCTAATTCTATTGCTGCTCTGGTGAGTTGGCGAGATGCATCCCTCCCCCACTGCTGAGGCCGTGTAACACTCGCCAAGCGGCCTCGTCTCACAAGTACTGTGTAGAGATCTGTAGCTCGCTGATAGGTCGGTTCAATAAGTGCTCCAGACTCTGAATTTCTTTTCTTACTTCTGTCTTTCCTAATTCTTATGACCTGTCTTCCTTCAAAAAGTAGATCTGTCATCATCTCAGGGCCTAATCCTGCCATAGCTCTACGTCTTCATTGTTCGACTCATTTTTCAGCCTGTCCTTATCCTATTGTTTATCATCTATATTTTTTCGCTTGTCCTTTAGCTTCTAATTTTTCTCTGTCTCAATATTTCTCTTTATGTGTGACACCAGGACGGGCAAAAAGAAAAAAATAATGATAATAATAAGTCAGCCCTCAACGGGCATGAGCACGAAGAAATCAATAAGAGACAGGTAATGAATATAAGAGAATATTCGGTGTTGATGTAGGTATAGAAAAAGAACCGTAACTGAAGGAAGACTTAACATTGAACTGTAATTACCTAATTGTAATCACCCAATTGTGCTTACGAGAAAAAGCACCAAACTCGTAACATCCCGTCTCCGGATCGGCTCTAGTTTGTACTTAGTGATACTTATCATACTTATCCTTAAATCTATGGATTCAGGTAGCAATAACTAATTCCTCGCTTAGCCACTTCCAATTATCGACTAATCATACACTAAAAATGTACTTCCTTCCACCCTGCAAAGAAGTTTTCTTACGAAGCTTTAAACTATGACCTCTAGTTGTAGTGCCCGACATATCAAAATATCGATCCCTATCCACTCTGTCATAACCATGAAGGAATTTAAAAACTGTCACCATATCCCCCCCCCTTTATATTCTAGCTTCGGGTGATGGTAAGTCTAATTCCCTCAGGCTCCTCTCATAAATGAGATTGCGTATTTCTGTCACCAATTTCGTGGCATGTCTTTGAACTTTTTCCTGCTTAACTACGTGCTTTTTCAAGTGCGGATTCCAAAAGGGGGCTGCATATTGAAGCTTTGGCCTCACATAGGTTACATAAATATTTCTGAACATTTCCTTGTCCATGTGCCTGAAGGTTACCCTTACAGTTGATAAGAAAGCATATGCTGCCCTTACTATGCCATTTATATACGTTTCTGGAGACAAATCTGCCAGTATGTTTACTCCTAGACCTCTCTCATTCTCTGTCTCTTGAAGTTGGACTCCTGCCATTGCGTAGTCAAGCTTGGGGTTTCTTGCATTTGTACCCATTCTCATTACCTTATATTTTACAGCATTGAATTTCATTGGCCACTTATCTGACCACTCATGCAGACTATTTAGATCTTCCTGAAGTTCTCTACAACTGTTCTTGTTTCTTACTTTCTTCACAATCTTTACATCATTTGCAAACATATTCATGAATGAACTTACAGACCCTGGTAGACCATTAACATATACAAGGAGCAAAAGTGGCACTAAAACTGAACCCTGTGGAACTCCACTACTAACTCTTCTCCATGCAGACACTGAGTTTCTTACTTTACCCCTCTGTTCCCTTCCTTCTAAGTATACTTTCATCCATTTCAAGACCTTTCCACTATTCTGGCCATTGATTGCAGTTTCTTAATAAGTCTCCCGTGTGGGATAGTGTAAAATGATTTCTGAAAGTCTAGGAATATGCAATCTGCCCAGCACTCTCTTTCCTGTAAGATTCGGCTTACCTCATCATAAAATTCTAATAAGTTTGTTAATGTTAATCTACCTTCTCTGTAGTCATGCCGTCTCACTGACAAAAAGTTGAAGGATTCCAAGTGAAGAGAGATATGTTCCCTTAGTTGTTTCTCCATTACTTTGCAAATTATGCTGGTCAAGGAAACAGGTCTCTAGTTTAGAGCCGATATTAAATTTGCGCATTTATTAAGTACATGATGGGATATATCATCAGGACCTGTAACTTTATGGACATCTAACAACATCAGTGCTTTGCACACTTCTTTGGCTGAAAGGATGATGTTCTCTAATACCGGCCCAAGAGTTATATCTGCAATCTGAGGGGGTGGGGTATTTTCTACTGTAAATGCTGGCTGAAACTCCTTGTTCAATTCTTTGCAGATCTCTTCTTTCGTCTTAGTGATGCTTCCATCCACTCTCTTAAGGTTTAAAACCTGTTCCTTTACTTTCAGTTTTCTTCTGATAAAGCTGTGTAAAAGTTTGGAATTTCCTTTAGCCTTCCTGGTGATGTCTCTTTCATATTCTTTCTCTGCCTTTTTTCTTTTACTTAGGTAATCATTTCTTGCTCTTTTATAGGTCTACCAGGCATTTATGTTTTTTCTCCTCTTATTCCTTTTCTAGCATTTCTCTCTACACTCTTAAGCTCTTTTACACTCATTATCAAACTCTTTCTCTCTGGTATGAATTACACCTACTTTGGTGACAGGTATTCAGTAACCTACTATCTTCCCATTTTTCTCATAAAAGATGTCGTACATTTCTGGTACAGATTTGTTGTCAAATAAGGTCCTCCTTCCGGATAGGTCCTCCTCGTGTTCCTAGTGCCTCTACTCTCAGGCAGAACATCTTGAATGATATGATCCATCAACAACACAGAGTAAGTCACTCTTTCCAATTGGTGGTTCATACTCAATTTTTTCAATATCCAACACATTGTCTGTGAATACTAGATCAAGCAGCGATGGTCCACCCCTGCCATTCGTTGGTTCCAGTACATGGTGCCTGAGCAATATCCCGACTGATCTTGGTGCCACGTTCATAATAATAATAATGATAATATATATATATATATATATATATATATATATATATATATATATATATATATATATATATATATATATATATATATATATATATATATATATATATGTGTGTGTGTGTGTGTGTGTGTGTGTGTGTGTGTGTGTGTGTGTGTGTGAGAGTGATTACCTAATTGTGTTTACGGGAAAGAGCCCAAAGATCGTATCTCCGGTCCCCTGATCGCTTCCATTTTCTACTTACTGATACTTATCTTACCTGTCCATAAAACTATGGATTGAGATAGCATTATCTACCTCCTCGCTTAGCGAACTCCAATTATCAACTACTCTTGCACTGAAAAAGTATTTTCTTACATCCTTCAAAGAAGTTTTCTTACAAAGCTTCAAACTATGACCTCTAGTTCTAGAGCCTGCCATATCAAAATATCGATCCCTATCCACTCTATCATAACCATGAAGGAATTTAAAGACTGTCACCATATCCCCCCTCAATCTTCTAGCTTCGAGTGATGGTAAGTCTAATGCCCTCAGCCTCTCATCATAAATGAGATTGAGTATATCTGGCACCAGTTTCGTGGCATATATTTGAACTTTTTCAAGCTTAGCTATGTGCTTTTTCAAGTGCGGATTCCAAAAGGTGGCTGTATATTCAAGTTTTGACCTCACATAGGTTACATAAATATTTCTGAACATTTCCTTGTCCATGTGCCTGAAGGCTAACCTTACATTTGATAAGAATGCATATGCTGTCCTTACTATGCTATTTATATATATTTCTGGAGACAAATCTGCCAGTATGTTTACTCCTAGAGCTCTCATTTTCTGTCTCTTGAAGTTGTACTCCTGCCACCGAATAGTCAAGCTTGGGCCTTCTTGCACTTGTACCCATTCTCATTATCTCGCATTGTGGAGCATTGAATTTTATTAGCCACTTTTCTAACCATTCATGCAGACTAATTAGATCTTTCTGAAGTTCTCTACCATTGTTCTCGTTTCCTACTTTCTTCACGATATTTGCATCATCTGCAAACATATTCTTGAAAGAATTTACAGACTCTGGTAAGTCATTTACATATACAAGGAACAAAAGTGGCCCTAAAACTGAACCCTGTGGAACTCCACTACTAACTCTTCTCCATTCAGACACTGAGTGTCTTACTCTAACCCTCTGTTCCCTTCCTTCTAAGTAAGTTCTTATCCAATCCAAGACACTTCCACCTATTCTAGCCATTGCTTGCAGCTTCCTAATAAGTCTCCCATGTGGAACAGTCTCAAATGCTTTCTGGAAGTCTAGGAATATGCAATCTGCCCAGCCCTCTCTTTCCTGTAAGATTCGGCTTACATCATCATAAAATTCTAATAAGTTTGTTACTGTTGATCTACCTTCTCTGAAGCTATGTTGCCTCACTGACAAAAAGTTGGATTCCAAGTGAAGAGAGATATGTTTCCTTAGTAGTTTCTCCATAACCTGGCAAATTATGCTGGTCAAGGAAACTGGTCTATTGTTCAGAGCCATATCCCCCCTTCCCTTTTTGAAGATAGGAATCACGTTTGCTTGTTACCAGCATGTTGGAATCTCCCCTGACTCCAGTGACTTTTTAAATATGATAATTAGTGCCACTGATATTGAGTTTGCGGATTTTTTAAGTACATGAGGGGATATGTCATCAGGACCTGCAGCTTTATGAACATCTAACTCTATCAGTGCTTTGCATACCTCTGTGGCTGTAAGGTTGATGTTCTCTAATACCGGCCCTTGAGCTTCTATCTCTGCAATCTGAGGGGGTGGGGTATTTTCTGTTGTAAATACTGACTGACACTCCTTGTTCAGTTCTTTGCAGATCTCTTCATCCGTCTCAGTGATGCTTCCATCCGCTGTCTTAAGCCTAAAAACATGTTCTTTTACCTTCAGTTTTCCTCTGATAAAGCTGTGGAAAAGCTTGGGATTTTCTTTAGCCTTCCTGGTGATGTCCCTCTCATAGTCTCTCTCTGCCTCTCTTCTTTTACTTAGGTAGTTATTTCTTTCTCTTTTGTAGGTTTGCCAGGCATTTATGTTTTTTCTCCTCCTATACCTTTTCCAGCATTTGTCTCTCCACTCCTTAGCTCTTTTACACTTATTAACGAACCATTTCTCTCTGGCATGAATTACACCTACTTTGGTGACAGGCATGCAGCAATCTACTATCTTCCCATATTTCTCACAAAAGATGTCATACATTTCTTGTACAAATTTGTTATAAAATAAGGTTCTCCAGTCAATAATTGCAAAAAGCTCATTCGTTTTGATGTAATCTCCTTTCGGATAGTTCCTCCTCCTATCCTCAGTTCCTCTACTCTCAGGCAGAATATCTTCAATGATATACTCCATCAACAACACACAGTGGTCACTCTTTCCAATTGGTGGTTCATACTCAATTTTTCAATATCCAACACATTATCTGTGAATACTAGATCAAGTAGTGATGGCTCATCCTCACCCTTGGCCCTCGTTGGTTCCATTACATGTTGGTGTACGAAATTCCCTTGTACGCAATCTAAGAATCTTGCCCTGAATGAGTCCTCACCACTGTGTGGGTCAAGATTTATCCAATCTATCTGTTTGTGATTAAAATCTCCCATAATCAAAATCCTACATTTTCTCTCCTGTGCCATGTTAACAACAGAGTTTATGACTTCAGTGGTACCTATATGACTTTCCTCATAAACTTCAAGCCTATTTTGGTTCCTTGGTGGGTTATGCACAAGAGTTATTATAATGCTCTCTGACCCAGTATTTATGCAAGCAACAAGAAATTCCTTGAACTCACTTTATATAGCCAAGTTTATTTCTTCAACTTGAATCCTTTCACTTATGAGCAGTGCTATCCCCCCACCAGTCCTCTCAGATATTTCAACCCTTAATATTCTGAAGCCCTTAGGAAAAGCTGTGACACTGTTTATGTCCTCACTCAACTTAGTCTCTGTAATTGCTACTATATCTGCCTTACTGTTGTGAATCCTATCTTTTAATTCTAATGCCTTACCAGCTAATCCATCAGCTTTGGTTTATAACAATCTTAATGAGGCCCCATCCCCTAATCATCCGTCATTATCTTCTATATCTCCCCTTTGTCTGGAAGAGCTCTGAAATGAAAATTTTTCTTCTCTTCTTCATTTCTTTCCTCTTTTAAGCCTTTTGCCTCTTGCAACAAGTTTTTGATATTTCCCATCTCTTCCTGTGTTCTGCATCGTCTAATGAACACTTCTTTGAATTCTTGATGGTCTTTTAGACTTTTTTTTCTCATCAATATATCCCTACATGTTTCCCCTCTCTCAAAGGTTACTTTTGTTGGTCTAGGCTTTCCTTCCCTCGAATATTTGCCTAGTTGGTGAATGTTTACAATATCCTCAGGACCACAAACTACTCCAAGCTTTCTTATCAGGTCCACAACCCTAGCTTTATTTTCTTCATCTCCCCTGCCATGTTGGCTCCTGGGATTCGTTTATGCCTGAGATTACCACTGTCTCCTCTTTATCAAGTGCCTGTTTTATCAGTGGATTTGCCCTTTCCATCACAATGACTTTCATTTTTTTGATTACTGTGTGTGTGTGCGTGTGATTACCTAATTGTTATTACCTAATTGTGTTTACGGGAAGGAGCCCAAAGCTCGTGTCTTCCCGTCTCCTGATCGGTTCCATTTTATACTTAGTGATACTTATCATACCTGTCCTTAAAACTATGGATTGAGATAGCATTAACTACCTCCTCGCTTAGCGGATTCAAATTATCAACTACTCTTACAATGAGTGTGTGTGTGTTTGTGTATCTACACAGTACAAAAAAAAAAAGCATCTTTATACGCTTTCCATTTTTTCACAACCCAAGGTTATAGACTTGGCCTTAAATATTTGTGTTACATTAAATATTTCTCATTAGATCATGACAATTATTATGTGTAGATATATGTGGCAGTGAAGTTGCAATACTTCTACGTAGACCCTCATAATACGTTGATTATGATAGTCAAGATAATAACAATCACTTGTATATATAACTGGCGGTATTCGATATTTTGTATAATCTGAACACAAATGTAGTTTAATTAATGAGGTATGCATGACTGACAAGATTATATCAGTGACTGTGTTTGTAATACATTCTTGACATTCACAAATTAATACTGCGACCTTAGAATATTATTCGACCTTCAAACATTATAATAAAGTCTTTTCTCTGTCCTTGGCACAGCAATGAAGTCTAATCTTTCATTTATCAAAGTCTGAATCACGCGAATCTCAGTCATGTATCTAATGCCTTACATGCAATATAGATATTCAAAATTATTATAGTACTCTTAAATTATGCTATTTCGGACACAGCTAACATAGTTGTTTTAATTGTATGTATGGTGTAATTTTTTTTTTATTTGAGGTCGGCAATTTCCTCTAGGTCTGCATTGCCTGGGGATCACTGGGTCCTCATAATTGGAGAGGGGGCTTGGGCCCCGGCTGCGAGGAAGATGTTTAGTTGGGCTCTAGTGCTTTCAGTCACTTGCCTCTGCCATTCATAGCAGATCTTTAACCTTTACCTTCAGTGAAGTTGGGAAGAGAGAGGAAAATGGACTTTGGCATTAAGTAGAATGTTTTCATACTCTAGCTCCAACAGTCAGATGATTATCTCTTCTCTTATGCCTTCGGTAGTACAGTTGGTAACACCTCAGCGCAATGATTTTGTGTCTTAGGTTCGAATCCTTGCCGGAGGGCAAAAATTTATATATATATATATATATATATATATATATATATATATATATATATATTTATATATATATATATATATATATATATATATATATATATATTTATATATATATATATATATATATATATATATATATATATATATATATATATATATATATATATATCTATATCTATATCTATATATATATATATATATATATATATATATATATATATATATATATATATATATATATATATATATATATATATATATATATATATATATATATATGTATATGTATATGTATATGTATATATATATATATATATATATATATATATATATATATATATATATATATATATATATATATAACCTTCGAAAGGAAATTAGACAAATATGAACTGGCGAACATTTTCGATTTGAAAAAAAAAATAGTAAAAGAGATCTGGCTTTGATAATTTGTTTAAATTGCAAGTACTCACTAACTAAATTTTCTTTCGAGGTAAGATAATAATATTGACTTTTGACAAAATTTTCTTGGACTAAAATTATCACATACAAACACACACACTTCAGCTATAGAGGTATCCGAAGCGTTGATGGAGTTAGATACCCATAAAGCTAAGGCTCCTGATGACATATCCCTTCCGTGATTAAGAAATGTGCTAAATCAATATCGGTGTTGCTATGCATCATATTTGAAAAGTCGCTGGAATCTAGGGAGATTCCAAGATGCTGGCATCAAGCGAACGCGGTACCTATCTTCAATAAGGGAAGGAGAGATACAGCTCTTAACTGTAGGCCTGTTTCCTTGTCCGGGATAGTTTGCAAATTTATGGAGAAACTACCAAGAAAACGAATATCCTTTTACTTGGAGTCCTTCAACATTTTGTTAGTGAGACAGTATGGCTTCAGAGAAGACAGATCGACAGTAACAAATATATCAGAATTTTATGATGAGGTAGGCCATATCTTACAAGAAAGAGAGCACTATGTGGATTGCATACTCTTAGATTTTCAGAAGGCATTTGAAATGGTTCCACGTGGGAAACTTATTGAGAAGCTTCAAGTAATGGCAAGATTAGGTGGAAATGTCTTGCAATGGTAAAAACTTACTAAAAAAAAGAAGGGAACAGGGGGTTAGAGTAAGACACTCATTGTCTGGCCGAAGAAGGGTTAAAAGTTGGGTTACACAGGGTTCAGTTTTAAGGCCACATTTGTTCCTTGTATACGTAAATAGCCTACCAGTGTCTGTATATTCATTTCTGAATATGTTTTCAGATGATGCAAAGATTGTGAAGAAAGTAAAAGACGAGAACAATGGTAGGGTATTTCAGGAATACCTAAATAGTCTGTAGGAGTGGTCAGAAAGTGGCTAAAGAACTTCAGTGCTTCAAGATGTAAGGTAATGAGAATAGGTACAAGTGAAAGAAGGCCCAAGCTTGGATACTCAATAGGAGGAGCATAACTATAAGAGACGGAGAATGAGAGGGATCTGGGAGTAAGCATACTGGCAGATATGTCTCCTGAAATGCACTTAACTGGAATAGTAGGGGAAGTATATGCTTCTCAGCAAATGCAAGGATGGTTTTGAGAAAAAGGACAAGGAAGTGTTCAGAAATATTTATGTAACTTATGTAAGGCCAAAGTTTGAATATGCAGCCCCCTTTTGGAATCCAAACTTGAAAAAGCATATATGTAAACTGGAAAATTCTCGAAGACAATCTACGGCTCTGATGACAAAATATGCAATCTCAGGTACGAGGAGAGGCTGAAGGAATTAGACTTACCATCACTTGAAGCTAGAAGATTGAGGAAAGATTTATTGATGATGTTAAAATTCCTTTAAGGTTTCGATAGAGGAGATTGGGATCGATATTTTAATATGGCTGGCTCTTGAGCTAGAGGTCATACTTTGAGGCAACGTAAGAAAACTTCATTGCTTTATGTAGAACAGTACTATTTAACTGTGAGAGTAGTTGATTATTGGAATTCGCTAAGCGAGGAAGTAGTAAATACTAAATGAACTTATAGTTTTAAGAAAAAATATGATGTGTCATTGAGTTCAAAAATAGAAAAGACCAGTAGACGGAGAGTCACGAGCATAGTGCTCTCTCCCGCAAGCACAATTAGGTAATTTTAGACACACACACACACACACACACACACACACACACACACACACACACACACACACACACACACACACACACAGTACAAAATGGAACCGATCAGGAGACGGGAAGATACGAGCTTGGGGCTCTTTCCCGTAAGCACAATGAGGTAATCACAATTAGGTAATCACACACATCCATACACCTT
>JAXCGZ010010359.1:0-12500 GCA_037179515.1 Halocaridina rubra | reverse complement strand
TGATAGACGTGTTTTGCAGCACTTCAACAGAATATGTAAGTACCAACTGGGATAAAAATAATTTTTCCAATATCAATGATTTTATCAATCTCGGCATTAAGGATTTGTGGGGTTACAATACGGAAAGCTCAGAGAAACATTGAAGAAAAGATAGATTTGTTTATATTAATATCATAACCAGAATAAAAATGTTATCCCATCTAGCTCTTAAATATCTGCTTCAGTGATGCAAAACGCATAATTCTTAGACCATCCCTCCCCGAGAGTAATGTTGTTTCGAGTAAGACCTTAGTTATTCCCTATTTTCAGGGATGTCATAGTTTGGTCAAGATTTTGAGAACATTAAATGTCCGTATAGTTTTCAAATATGAAAATACTCTTTGCAATATGTTGATTAAAATAGTCTTGTTTCCACTTCTAATATTATATTTTTTTTTTATTTATTCAGATAACTGTACATGGGGACATGTGCACATGGGCACTCCCAGTCATATTGCAGTTGATAAACATTACAATCTATTTGGTTATGTATAAATAACATACTAATAGAATTTGCAATTAATTTTAAATATCATAGCAAGTAATTAATAATAAAATATAGTGTGATAATTGAAGAGTACTTGAAGAGTAATAATTGTGACAATATTTTCAATAGCCCTTGTTGAGTGCTATCATTTAAGTTACATGAAGCCCCAGTGGTGTTTCTATTGCTCATCTAATTAATGCATGCATATATATATATATATATATATATATATATATATATATATATATATATATATATATATATATATATATATATATATATATATATATATATATATATATATATATATATATATATATATATATATATATATATATATATATATATATATATATATATATATATGTACCTACTTATTATTCTAACCTGAAAATTGTCATTCTATATCTGCTTCTAATATTATATTCAACATTCCACGTAAAGATTGTGAATGTATTATGTTGGCCAGACTAGCATATCATTAGAATTTCGATTCAATCAACATAAATATAACGTTCGAAATTGTCAGTTTTCCAGGTCTTTGTTCAAGCATTATGCTGATTGCAATCACCATATTGACTGGAACAATGCTTCTCTCTTAGCATGAAATAAGTATATTATTAGAGAAACATCTTGGAATCTGCAATAATTAACTTAACCGAGCAGCGAAATATTAACTTAAGTCGTGCTTTATTTGTAATTGATCACATTTTATCAAGAATGCTTCATTCAGATTTGAAAAAAGTAATTCTGAAAATAGCATAGTATTCTTTTTATCTATAATTTATTTATTTTACTTCAATTTTTTTTATTATGTTTAATATTTTTCTTTTATTATTACTATTATAGAACCTTTATTATTCATTCTCAAGTTACCTTATTATTAGCTTTATACTAATATTGTTGTGAGTATTTATAATATTATCATTATTATTATTATTATTATTGTTTTTTGCTTGTTTATTTTTTCGTGATTATTGTTTACATTATTATTTTTGTCCTTATTATTGTACTGTTGTTATTGTTATTGTTACTTAGTATTATTTGTATTATAATTATTATATTATTATTATTATTATTATTATTATTATCATTATTATTGTAACTACTACTTTTATTACTAGTGTTGTTATTATTATTATTATTATTGTTATTATTATTATTATCATTATTATTATTATCATTATTATTATTATTATTATTATTATTATTATTATTATTATTATTATTATCATTATTATTATTATTATCATTATTATTATTATTATTATTATTATTATTATTATTATTATTATTATTATTATTATTATTATTATTATTATTATTATTATTAATATAATATTTACCGTTACTACTATTTTTAGCATTTTAATATGCTCCCGTTAACTCCTACCACTGACCGTTTCTAATTTACCTGGCTTCACACTTTAACCATGGCAAAAACATGTGTTAGTATGGTCAAACACATGCTTTCCGTTGATGGGTTTCTAATTTCCATTTTCTCCTGTTCTCTGTATGTAAATATATCACTTCATTCGTTGGTATAAATCAAATTTCTCTGATGCCCATCATAATACTAAGTACTAAGGATCTCAAAATATCTTTCAATTCCCATACCTAGCAATAACCATTCATATACACACACTCAAACACTCAAACACTTGAAGATACGAGCTTTGGGCTCTTTCCCGTAAACACAATTAGGTAATCACATATATACACACACACACACGCACACACACACACACTCACACACACAGACACACACACACACACACACACACACACACACACACACACACACACACACACCAAGGAACCAAAATAGGCTTGAAGTTTATGAGGAAAGTCATATAGGTACTATTGAAGTCATAAACTCAGTTGTTAACATGGCACGGGAAAAAAAATGTAGGATTTTGATTATGGGAGATTTTAATCATAAAGAGATAGATTGGATAAATCTTGACCCACACAGTGGTGAGGACTCATTCGGGGCAAGATTCCTAGATTGCGTACAAGGGAATTTCCTACACCAACATGTAATGGAACCAACAAGGGCCAGGGGTGGGGATGAGCCATCACTACTTGATCTAGTGTTCACAGATAATGTGTTGGATATTGAAAAAATTGAGTATGAGCCACCAATTGGAAAGAGTGACCACTGTGTGTTTTTGATGGAGTATATCATTGAAGATATTCTTCCTGAGAGTAGAGGCACTGAGGACATGAGGAGGAACTATCCGAAAGGAGATTACATCAAAATGAATGAGCTTTTTGCAGTTATTTACTGGAGAACCTTATTTTACAACAAATCTGTACAAGAAATGTATGACATCTTTTGTGAGAAATATGGGAAGATAGTAGATTGCTGCATACCTGTCACCAAAGTAGGTGTAATTTATGCCAGAGAGAAATGGTTCGATAATGGGTATAAAAGAGCTAAGGAGTGGAGAGACAAATGCTGGAAAAGGTATAAGAGGAGAAAAAACATAAATGCCTGGCAAACCTACAAAAGAGCAAGAAATGACTACCTAAGTAAAAGGAGAGAGGCAGAGAGAGACTATGAGAGGGACATCACCAGGAAGGCTAAAGAAAATCCCAAGCTTTTCCTCAGCTTTATCAGAGGAAAACTGAAGGTAAAAGAACATGTTTTAAGGCTAAAGAGAGCGGATGGAAGCATCACTGAGACGGATGAAGAGATCTGCAAAGAATTGAACAAGGACTTTCAGTCAGTATTTACAGTAGAAAATACCCCACCCCCTCAGATTGCAGTGATAAAAGCTCAAGGGCCGGTATTAGAGAACATCAACCTTATAGCCACAGAGGTATGCAAAGCGCTGATGGATTTAGATGTTCATAAAGCTACAGGTCCTGATGACATATCCCCTCATGTGCTTAAAAAATGCGCAACCACAATATCAGTGGCACTAAGTATCATATTTAAGGAGTCACTGGAGTCGGGGGAGATTCCAAGATGCTGGAAACAAGCAAATGTGATACCTATCTTCAAAAAGGGAAGGAGGGATACGGCTCTGAACTATAGACCAGTTTCCTTGACCAGCATAGTTTGCAAAGTTATGGAGAAACTACTAAGGAAACATATCTCTCTTCACTTGGAATCCTTCAACTTTTTGTCAGTGAGGCAACATGGCTTCAGAGAAGGTAGATCAACAGTAACAAACTTATTAGAATTTTATGATGAGGTAAGCCAAATCTTACAGGAAAGAGAGGGCTGGGCACATTGCATATTCCTAGACTTCCAGAAAGCGTTTGACACTGTTCCAAATGGGAGACTTATTAGGAAGCTGCAATCAATGGCTAGAATAGGTGGAAATGTTTTGGAATGAATAAAAACTTACTTTGAAGGAAGGGAACAGAGGGTTAGAGTAAGACACTCAGTGTCTGAATGGAGAAGAGTTAGTAGTGGAGTTCCACAGGGTTCAGTTTTAGGGCCACTTTTGTTCCTTGTATATGTAAATGACCTACCAGAGTCTGTAAATTCATTCATGAATATGTTTGCAGATGATGCAAAGATTGTGAAGAAAGTAAAAAACGAGAACAATGGTAGAGAACTTTAGGAGGATCTAAATAATCTGCATGAGTGGTCAGAAAAGTGGCTAATGAAATTCAATACTTCAAAATGTAAGGTAATGAGAATGGCTACAAGTGCAAGAAGGCCCAAGCTTGACTACTCGGTGGCTGGAGTACAAATTCAAGAGACAGAAAATGAGAGAGATCTAGGAGTAAACATACTGGCAGATTTGTCTCCAGAAATACATATAAATGGCATAGTAAGGGCAGCATATGCATTCTTATCAAATGTAAGGGTAGCCTTCAGGCACATGGACAAGGAAATGTTCAGAAATATTTATGTAACCTATGTGAGGCCAAAACTCGAATATGCAGCCCCGTTTTGGAATCCGCACTTGAAAAAGCACATAGCTAAGCTTGAAAAAGTTCAAAGACATGCCACGAAACTGGTGCCAGAAATACGCAATCTCAGTTATGATGAGAGGCTGAGGGAATTAGACTTACCATCACTCGAAGCTAGAAGAGTGAGGGGGGATATGGTGACAGTCTTTAAATTCCTTCATGGTTATGATAGAGTGGATAGGGATCGATATTTTGATATGGCTGGCTCTAGAACTAGAGGTCATAGTTTGAAGCTTGGTAAGAAAACTTCTTCGCAGGATGTAAGGAAATACTTTTTCAGTGTAAGAGTAGTTGATAATTGGAATTGGCTAAGCGAGGAGGTAGTTAATGCTATCTCAATCCATAGTTTTAAGGACAGGTATGATAAGTATCACTAAGTATAAAATGGAAGCGATCAGGAGACGGGAAGATACGAGCTTTGGGCTCTTTCCCGTAAACACAATTAGGTAATCACAATTAGGTAATCACACACACACACGGCTCTGAACTATAGACCAGTTTCCTTGACCAGCATAGTTTGCAAAGTTATGGAGAAACTACTAAGGAAACATATCTCTCTCCACTTGGAATCCTTCAACTTTTTGTCAGTGAGGCAACATGGCTTCAGAGAAGGTAGATCAACAGTAACAAACTTATTAGAATTTTATGATGAGGTAAGCCAGATCTTACAGGAAAGAGAGGGCTGGGCAGATTGCATATTCCTAGACTTCCTGAAAGCGTTTGACACTGTTCCACATGGGAGACTTATTAGGAAGCTGCAATCAATGGCTAGAATAGGTGGAAATGTTTTGGAATGGATAAAAACTTACTTAGAAGGAAGGGAACAGAGGGTTAGAGTAAGACACTCAGTGTCAGAATGGAGAAGAGTTAGTAGTGGAGTTCCACAGGGTTCAGTTTTAGGGCCACTTCTGTTCCTTGTATATGTAAATGACCTACCAGAGTCTGTAAATTCATTCATGAATATGTTTGCAGATGATGCAAAGATTGTGAAGAAAGTAAAAAACGAGAACAATGGTAGAGAACTTTAGGAGGATCTAAATAATCTGCATGAGTGGTCAGAAAAGTGGCTAATGAAATTCAATACTTCAAAATGTAAGGTAATGAGAATGGCTACAAGTGCAAGAAGGCCCAAGCTTGACTACTCGGTGGCTGGAGTACAACTTCAAGAGACAGAAAATGAGAGAGATCTAGGAGTAAACATAATGGCAGATTTGTCTCCAGAAATACATATAAATGGCATAGTAAGGGCAGCATATGCATTCTTATCAAATGTAAGGGTAGCCTTCAGGCACATGGACAAGGAAATGTTCAGAAATATTTATGTAACCTATGTGAGGCCAAAACTCGAATATGCAGCCCCCTTTTGGAATCCGCACTTGAAAAAGCACATAGCTAAGCTTGAAAAAGTTCAAAGACATGCCACGAAACTGGTGCCAGAAATACGCAATCTCAGTTATGATGAGAGGCTGAGGGAATTAGACTTACCATCACTCGAAGCTAGAAGAGTGAGGGGGGATATGGTGACAGTCTTTAAATTCCTTCATGGTTATGATAGAGTGGATAGGGATCGATATTTTGATATGGCTGGCTCTAGAACTAGAGGTCATAGTTTGAAGCTTGGTAAGAAAACTTCTTCGCAGGATGTAAGGAAATACTTTTTCAGTGTAAGAGTAGTTGATAATTGGAATTGGCTAAGCGAGGAGGTAGTTAATGCTATCTCAATCCATAGTTTTAAGGACAGGTATGATAAGTATCACTAAGTATAAAATGGAAGCGATCAGGAGACGGGAAGATACGAGCTTTGGGCTCTTTCCCGTAAACACAATTAGGTAATCACAATTAGGTAATCACACACACACACGGCTCTGAACTATAGACCAGTTTCCTTGACCAGCATAGTTTGCAAAGTTATGGAGAAACTACTAAGGAAACATATCTCTCTCCACTTGGAATCCTTCAACTTTTTGTCAGTGAGGCAACATGGCTTCAGAGAAGGTAGATCAACAGTAACAAACTTATTAGAATTTTATGATGAGGTAAGCCAGATCTTACAGGAAAGAGAGGGCTGGGCAGATTGCATATTCCTAGACTTCCAGAAAGCGTTTGACACTGTTCCACATGGGAGACTTATTAGGAAGCTGCAATCAATGGCTAGAATAGGTGGAAATGTTTTGGAATGGATAAAAACTTACTTAGAAGGAAGGGAACAGAGGGTTAGAGTAAGACACTCAGTGTCTGAATGGAGAAAAGTTAGTAGTGGAGTTCCACAGGGTTCAGTTTTAGGGCCACTTTTGTTCCTTGTATATGTAAATGACCTACCAGAGTCTGTAAATTCATTCATGAATATGTTTGCAGATGATGCAAAGATTGTGAAGAAAGTAAAAAACGAGAACAATGGTAGAGAACTTTAGGAGGATCTAAATAATCTGCATGAGTGGTCAGAAAAGTGGCTAATGAAATTCAATACTTCAATATGTAAGGTAATGAGAATGGCTACAAGTGCAAGAAGGCCCAAGCTTGACTACTCGGTGGCTGGAGTACAACTTCAAGAGACAGAAAATGAGAGAGATCTAGGAGTAAACATACTGGCAGATTTGTCTCCAGAAATACATATAAATGGCATAGTAAGGGCAGCATATGCATTCTTATCAAATGTAAGGGTAGCCTTCAGGCACATGGACAAGGAAATGTTCAGAAATATTTATGTAACCTATGTGAGGCCAAAACTCGAATATGCAGCCCCCTTTTGGAATCCGCACTTGAAAAAGCACATAGCTAAGCTTGAAAAAGTTCAAAGACATGCCACGAAACTGGTGCCAGAAATACGCAATCTCAGTTATGATGAGAGGCTGAGGGAATTAGACTTACCATCACTCGAAGCTAGAAGAGTGAGGGGGGATATGGTGACAGTCTTTAAATTCCTTCATGGTTATGATAGAGTGGATAGGGATCGATATTTTGATATGGCTGGCTCTAGAACTAGAGGTCATAGTTTGAAGCTTGGTAAGAAAACTTCTTCGCAGGATGTAAGGAAATACTTTTTCAGTGTAAGAGTAGTTGATAATTGGAATTGGCTAAGCGAGGAAGTAGTTAATGCTATCTCAATCCATAGTTTTAAGGACAGGTATGATAAGTATCACTAAGTATAAAATGGAAGCGATCAGGAGACGGGAAGATACGAGCTTTGGGCTCTTTCCCGTAAACACAATTAGGTAATCACAATTAGGTAATCACACACACACACGGCTCTGAACTATAGACCAGTTTCCTTGACCAGCATAGTTTGCAAAGTTATGGAGAAACTACTAAGGAAACATATCTCTCTTCACTTGGAATCCTTCAACTTTTTGTCAGTGAGGCAACATGGCTTCAGAGAAGGTAGATCAACAGTAACAAACTTATTAGAATTTTATGATGAGGTAAGCCAGATCTTACAGGAAAGAGAGGGCTGGGCAGATTGCATATTCCTAGACTTCCTGAAAGCGTTTGACACTGTTCCACATGGGAGACTTATTAGGAAGCTGCAATCAATGGCTAGAATAGGTGGAAATGTTTTGGAATGGATAAAAACTTACTTAGAAGGAAGGGAACAGAGGGTTAGAGTAAGACACTCAGTGTCAGAATGGAGAAGAGTTAGTAGTGGAGTTCCACAGGGTTCAGTTTTAGGGCCACTTCTGTTCCTTGTATATGTAAATGACCTACCAGAGTCTGTAAATTCATTCATGAATATGTTTGCAGATGATGCAAAGATTGTGAAGAAAGTAAAAAACGAGAACAATGGTAGAGAACTTCAGGAGTATCTAAATAATCTGCATGAGTGGTCAGAAAAGTGGCTAATGAAATTCAATACTTCAATATGTAAGGTAATGAGAATGGCTACAAGTGCAAGAAGGCCCAAGCTTGACTACTCGGTGGCTGGAGTACAACTTCAAGAGACAGAAAATGAGAGAGATCTAGGAGTAAACATACTGGCAGATTTGTCTCCAGAAATACATATAAATGGCATAGTAAGGGCAGCATATGCATTCTTATCAAATGTAAGGGTAGCCTTCAGGCACATGGACAAGGAAATGTTCAGAAATATTTATGTAACCTATGTGAGGCCAAAACTCGAATATGCAGCCCCCTTTTGGAATCCGCACTTGAAAAAGCACATAGCTAAGCTTGAAAAAGTTCAAAGACATGCCACGAAACTGGTGCCAGAAATACGCAATCTCAGTTATGATGAGAGGCTGAGGGAATTAGACTTACCATCACTCGAAGCTAGAAGAGTGAGGGGGGATATGGTGACAGTCTTTAAATTCCTTCATGGTTATGATAGAGTGGATAGGGATCGATATTTTGATATGGCTGGCTCTAGAACTAGAGGTCATAGTTTGAAGCTTGGTAAGAAAACTTCTTCGCAGGATGTAAGGAAATACTTTTTCAGTGTAAGAGTAGTTGATAATTGGAATTGGCTAAGCGAGGAGGTAGTTAATGCTATCTCAATCCATAGTTTTAAGGACAGGTATGATAAGTATCACTAAGTATAAAATGGAAGCGATCAGGAGATGGGAAGATACGAGCTTTGGGCTCTTTCCCGTAAACACAATTAGGTAATCACAATTAGGTAATCACACACACACACGGCTCTGAACTATAGACCAGTTTCCTTGACCAGCATAGTTTGCAAAGTTATGGAGAAACTACTAAGGAAACATATCTCTCTTCACTTGGAATCCTTCAACTTTTTGTCAGTGAGGCAACATGGCTTCAGAGAAGGTAGATCAACAGTAACAAACTTATTAGAATTTTATGATGAGGTAAGCCAGATCTTACAGGAAAGAGAGGGCTGGGCAGATTGCATATTCCTAGACTTCCTGAAAGCGTTTGACACTGTTCCACATGGGAGACTTATTAGGAAGCTGCAATCAATGGCTAGAATAGGTGGAAATGTTTTGGAATGGATAAAAACTTACTTAGAAGGAAGGGAACAGAGGGTTAGAGTAAGACACTCAGTGTCAGAATGGAGAAGAGTTAGTAGTGGAGTTCCACAGGGTTCAGTTTTAGGGCCACTTCTGTTCCTTGTATATGTAAATGACCTACCAGAGTCTGTAAATTCATTCATGAATATGTTTGCAGATGATGCAAAGATTGTGAAGAAAGTAAAAAACGAGAACAATGGTAGAGAACTTCAGGAGTATCTAAATAATCTGCATGAGTGGTCAGAAAAGTGGCTAATGAAATTCAATACTTCAATATGTAAGGTAATGAGAATGGCTACAAGTGCAAGAAGGCCCAAGCTTGACTACTCGGTGGCTGGAGTACAACTTCAAGAGACAGAAAATGAGAGAGATCTAGGAGTAAACATACTGGCAGATTTGTCTCCAGAAATACATATAAATGGCATAGTAAGGGCAGCATATGCATTCTTATCAAATGTAAGGGTAGCCTTCAGGCACATGGACAAGGAAATGTTCAGAAATATTTATGTAACCTATGTGAGGCCAAAACTCGAATATGCAGCCCCCTTTTGGAATCCGCACTTGAAAAAGCACATAGCTAAGCTTGAAAAAGTTCAAAGACATGCCACGAAACTGGTGCCAGAAATACGCAATCTCAGTTATGATGAGAGGCTGAGGGAATTAGACTTACCATCACTCGAAGCTAGAAGAGTGAGGGGGGATATGGTGACAGTCTTTAAATTCCTTCATGGTTATGATAGAGTGGATAGGGATCGATATTTTGATATGGCTGGCTCTAGAACTAGAGGTCATAGTTTGAAGCTTGGTAAGAAAACTTCTTCGCAGGATGTAAGGAAATACTTTTTCAGTGTAAGAGTAGTTGATAATTGGAATTGGCTAAGCGAGGAGGTAGTTAATGCTATCTCAATCCATAGTTTTAAGGACAGGTATGATAAGTATCACTAAGTATAAAATGGAAGCGATCAGGAGACGGGAAGATACGAGCTTTGGGCTCTTTCCCGTAAACACAATTAGGTAATCACAATTAGGTAATCACACACACACACGGCTCTGAACTATAGACCAGTTTCCTTGACCAGCATAGTTTGCAAAGTTATGGAGAAACTACTAAGGAAACATATCTCTCTTCACTTGGAATCCTTCAACTTTTTGTCAGTGAGGCAACATGGCTTCAGAGAAGGTAGATCAACAGTAACAAACTTATTAGAATTTTATGATGAGGTAAGCCAGATCTTACAGGAAAGAGAGGGCTGGGCAGATTGCATATTCCTAGACTTCCTGAAAGCGTTTGACACTGTTCCACATGGGAGACTTATTAGGAAGCTGCAATCAATGGCTAGAATAGGTGGAAATGTTTTGGAATGGATAAAAACTTACTTAGAAGGAAGGGAACAGAGGGTTAGAGTAAGACACTCAGTGTCAGAATGGAGAAGAGTTAGTAGTGGAGTTCCACAGGGTTCAGTTTTAGGGCCACTTCTGTTCCTTGTATATGTAAATGACCTACCAGAGTCTGTAAATTCATTCATGAATATGTTTGCAGATGATGCAAAGATTGTGAAGAAAGTAAAAAACGAGAACAATGGTAGAGAACTTCAGGAGTATCTAAATAATCTGCATGAGTGGTCAGAAAAGTGGCTAATGAAATTCAATACTTCAATATGTAAGGTAATGAGAATGGCTACAAGTGCAAGAAGGCCCAAGCTTGACTACTCGGTGGCTGGAGTACAACTTCAAGAGACAGAAAATGAGAGAGATCTAGGAGTAAACATACTGGCAGATTTGTCTCCAGAAATACATATAAATGGCATAGTAAGGGCAGCATATGCATTCTTATCAAATGTAAGGGTAGCCTTCAGGCACATGGACAAGGAAATGTTCAGAAATATTTATGTAACCTATGTGAGGCCAAAACTCGAATATGCAGCCCCCTTTTGGAATCCGCACTTGAAAAAGCACATAGCTAAGCTTGAAAAAGTTCAAAGACATGCCACGAAACTGGTGCCAGAAATACGCAATCTCAGTTATGATGAGAGGCTGAGGGAATTAGACTTACCATCACTCGAAGCTAGAAGAGTGAGGGGGGATATGGTGACAGTCTTTAAATTCCTTCATGGTTATGATAGAGTGGATAGGGATCGATATTTTGATATGGCTGGCTCTAGAACTAGAGGTCATAGTTTGAAGCTTGGTAAGAAAACTTCTTCGCAGGATGTAAGGAAATACTTTTTCAGTGTAAGAGTAGTTGATAATTGGAATTGGCTAAGCGAGGAGGTAGTTAATGCTATCTCAATCCATAGTTTTAAGGACAGGTATGATAAGTATCACTAAGTATAAAATGGAAGCGATCAGGAGACGGGAAGATACGAGCTTTGGGCTCTTTCCCGTAAACACAATTAGGTAATCACAATTAGGTAATCACACACACACACGGCTCTGAACTATAGACCAGTTTCCTTGACCAGCATAGTTTGCAAAGTTATGGAGAAACTACTAAGGAAACATATCTCTCTTCACTTGGAATCCTTCAACTTTTTGTCAGTGAGGCAACATGGCTTCAGAGAAGGTAGATCAACAGTAACAAACTTATTAGAATTTTATGATGAGGTAAGCCAGATCTTACAGGAAAGAGAGGGCTGGGCAGATTGCATATTCCTAGACTTCCTGAAAGCGTTTGACACTGTTCCACATGGGAGACTTATTAGGAAGCTGCAATCAATGGCTAGAATAGGTGGAAATGTTTTGGAATGGATAAAAACTTACTTAGAAGGAAGGGAACAGAGGGTTAGAGTAAGACACTCAGTGTCAGAATGGAGAAGAGTTAGTAGTGGAGTTCCACAGGGTTCAGTTTTAGGGCCACTTCTGTTCCTTGTATATGTAAATGACCTACCAGAGTCTGTAAATTCATTCATGAATATGTTTGCAGATGATGCAAAGATTGTGAAGAAAGTAAAAAACGAGAACAATGGTAGAGAACTTCAGGAGTATCTAAATAATCTGCATGAGTGGTCAGAAAAGTGGCTAATGAAATTCAATACTTCAATATGTAAGGTAATGAGAATGGCTACAAGTGCAAGAAG